>JAJJMA010264333.1:0-16129 GCA_023529015.1 Papaver nudicaule | reverse complement strand
AGTTGAACATAGCCTTTCTTTTTTGGATTCTTCTCAACTTTTATATATTCAAATTCATTCGTAGTAACAGGATCGTAAGAGGTCGATGTGAAAGACCGTGAAGCAGCACCAGTAGTGTAACGACTTTTTACCTGGAAATACCCAGAACACCTTCCAAAAGTGAGAATTTTAAGGCTACCAAGGAAAAAGATCTTAAGTTTACCATAATATATGACTTTAAGTGTCATACACAAATATCCTGAGTATCCCAAATGAGATATTCTGTAGAAAACTTCTGGATTCAATAGACTTTTTCTAGCTCAGATATAAAATATGCAGTCATTAATGGTTGATGTAGCTAAGTTTGTGCTATCTGAAGTAAAGAGAACTGACCATTTTCGCATTGACAGGGGCTCGCTCACCAGCCTTGTGCATAGCTATTCGTGCAGCAGTCTTATCATCTGATGTAGCTCTGGCTGCTGCAGCACTTCTTCCATGAACGGAAGCAGATACAGCATCAACAATACTGTAAGCTGGGGTGCGATCTCCATTAGTGCTTGATTTGGAAGCCTCTTTGATGCGAGACCTTGCCAATAAAAGATCAGCAAGAGCTGCAGCTCTTTCATTCTGTGCTTTGGTGCCACCTCCAAGCAATGCAGCTTCCCTGCCCTTCTCGGTTCCAAGTTCCTTCAACATTTGCTTAATATCGCCTGAGGCATTTATGTTATAGGTAGGATCTTCGTTCATTTTCCTCAATTCTGATATGAACAAACAGCACAAAGTAATTATGATCGGATAAAAGACAAACAACAGGAAATGATTTTGACATCAACAAACATACTAACATAGAAATATTATCGCCCACCTTCATCATCGAGTTTTAGATTGTTCTTTATGTGATCAAATTCCACAAGGACCTTGCTATCAAGAGCATTTGGGTTCTGCAAAAATGAAACAAATAAATAAACATTCAATTTGATTTGCAATTATCAGCCCTCGTAAGAAAGCACCTCCAAAATTCTAATGCATACCTGAATTGTAATCAAGTCATTCCTAGTAAATGGTTCTTCTGTGAGAAGCTCTTTCCAGTTTTTAGTTTTTATGTTCAGTTCTTTAACTGCCTTCATATGACAAAGCCATTTTGACTTACAAGCATACTTATTGTGATTTAGAACTTAATGTTAATACTGGTAATCAAATCTTGAACTCAAATCTTGAACTCAAATCTTGTGTAATCAAACACAAACAAATCAATTGAAAAAATCACAACCAGAACACTGTTAATTAAAGTAATACCATAAGAATCATAAAACCTAGTAATAGTCTTTGATGGGGTCAAACCCTTCTTGCGATATTGCAGATGTTTTCCTCTACCTAAAAAACCAAAAAACAAACAAACAAAATACGATATTAGGGATAAAGATTAAAATTGATTATAGTTAAGTTCAAAATTAGATGTAGGGATTTCATTTCTTACATTAGGAGAAGAGATCTTCAACCAATTTAGGAGTTCTCTTGCAGAGAAAAAGTAGAAAAGGAAAACCTTACTGCAAAAAAAAATTAAAAAAATTGAGAGAATATGGAGACGAATTAAATCGTTAATGATACTAAATCAAGATTTTGAAACAAAAACTAAATTGATATTACCCTGACCATGTTTTGTTGATGATTTCAGGAGCAAAGCAACTAGATCTAGGGTTACAAAAACGAGTTTGCTTTTGATTTCTGCTGTTACAATAGCCATAGGGGTTTTGATTTGGAGATATGGGTTAGAATGAAGGTTGGAATTGTGATAGTAAAGCTCGATCTGTGAGATTGGAGATGAAGAGGTTCGATTTGAGGGTTATTCGATGAACTTCAAGAGAGAGAAAGAAGACCTTTTACTGAGAGCGATAAGATAAGAGAGTGAGAACTGAGAAGATAAGATGGAAGACAATATCTAACCGTATGTGAGAAGATAAGACCTTTTTCGATTTTGTTTTAATAGCCATAAAGGGAGTGGTTCATCCACACCGTTGAAATATAGTGTCGATCTCCAACCGTTCATGAAAGAACGGATCAAAAAAACTCTTTTACTTTTCTACTTTTTAACTAGCTAAAGAACGGACTTTGACCGGGCTAGCCGCGCAATGGCCCAGGTCAGTTCTTTTCCTAAAGCCCTGGTCAGTTCTAAAACCTTCCTTTTCCACTAGTGCATCAAATCCAAACGAAGAACCGTAGAAGAAGGTGTTGAAATCGAAGCAATTACCAGAGTGGAAACCCCGGAATTAGACCCTGCTATGCGTATTAGAAGGTATTTTACACAAACCCCTGATGATTTTTTCGAGTTTGATTGATAGAAATGCCTAGAATCGATGAATTTTTTCAACTTTTTTCCAATACAGAGTGAGTTTCGGCTTACAAAACCATCTAGATCTAAAGCCGAGACTGTTTCGGCTTGGAGAAATTCAAAATTCTCTAAGCCAAAACTGTTGTTTTTCTTTACAACTGAAGAACAGCTCGGCTCAGAAAAATTTGAATTTCTCCAAGCCGAAACCATAGGTTAGGTGGCAGTTGGGTCATGTAGTGTCAGCCCATAGAAAATAAAATTTCTCTGGGCCGAAACCAACAACATAGCTGCCATTTTGGTCTGCTAGTTTCGGCCCAGATTTTTTTTCTAACGTGTGGGCCGAAACTCCTTCTGTGTGGCAAGTTTAGTTGTTTCTTTGGATCCAAATTTCATAGTTTTGTATGAACGATTGATTTTATGATACTTAGTAGGAGAGGCGAAGTTTCAAATGCACAATAACTAGAGCCTCGAGTCGGCACCAAAATAATAAAGGTTGTTGCAAGGAATAATAGAGGACTGGTTGGCGGCCCTATCATCCCTCTTGCACGAAGCGACGATGATTTAAATTAGCCACCAGCGACTGGGGGGCTGTCATCTGTGAACCAGGAGAGATGCGAAGAAGTGCTAGAGAGGAAGAAAGCGAAGATGATACGAAAATGAACAAGCTAGGAGAAAAGGGAAGACGCCGGCTCCCCCCAAAAAGAAGGTGGCCAAGAAAGTTCCTTCTGCTCCAGTAAAAGAAGATGAAGAAGAAGGAAAAAAAGAAAGAAAACGAGGTGAACATGTTCCTTCGGATGATAAGTTCCTTGTTCCAGATGGCGAACCCGGCATCGGTCTTCCTCAAGATGAAGGGCAAGTGTTCATTGGCTACAAGGAATCTTAGGCGTATGTGATCTATCGCATGAAGGTATTTGTCTAAACCTTAGTTGTTGTTTTTATTTTGTCGTGGTGTCGATAATTACGTAGTTTTGGATTACTTAAAACGATGATGTTTGTATCATAAAGATGTGGTTCGACTTTTGAGAAATCAAAGCGCTGATGTTTGGAAACTTGAGGATGAACTAGAACCTATCCGAGATTTGGTGAGACAATCCGATTTATGTGAAGCGATCATCAATAGACATGAAGAGTATGATATGGTGACATGCTCCGCTATGGCCGAGAGGTTTCATCTAGAGGTGTTAACCTTTCAGTTTCCAAAATATCAGGTGGGTTTCACTTTAGCTGATCCGTAGAAAGGTGCTTAGTCCTTCGGTTAATGGGTTGAACCCGTGTGGGGATTATGAGACCAAGAATTGGGACCAACTAGACGATTTGGCCCTCAAGGTTCTTGGTTGGTCTGCAACCAAGACCTTGAAAGAGTTCCAAATGGTCGTGGCTGAGAACCAAGACATCAAACGTGGATTGAAGAATTGCTCCAAGATCAAGTTGCATCGTTTGAAGACCGAGTTCGATGGAACCAAGGAAAGAGTATGAAGAAGAGAAGAACAATTAAGACAAGGAGTAGAGGATCCCTTGCCCCCCGTGGACCCAAACCTCTATGGTTACCATGCAGGTGCGTACTTGTTGTACACTCTTGGCACTGTTTTAATTCCTGACAACACGGGAAATAAGGTGAGCACGCATTCTCCAATGGTTGCATCCATTAGAGAAAACACGCACTTATGATTGGGGTAAGGCTACTCTTGCGTATCTTGTTGATGAACTCTCAGTGGCCTCTAGACGCAAAACAGTTAATCTCAGGGGGGAACTTCAGCTTACTACAGGTAATCGTCGACAAACATTAGCAATATAATTCAATTTAGTTCATACACAGAAGCAGTTTCGGCTTAGACTTCACTAAAAAAGTCTAGACCGAAACCGTTTCGCCTCAGTTTGTTTTGAAATTATCAGAGTCGAAACTGATTCGGCTCTGACTGTGTATATTTCTCTGGGCTGCAACTTCTTATGTTACTTGGTTTAATCAAAACCCTAATATCTCTAGAGGTGTATTTATCGTGTTTTGTGTGTAGGCTTTTGCTTATGGTCATTTCAAAAGCTTGGTTCCAAAGTCGGATGACTCTGAGAAGTCGCCAATTAATCCACTATGGGCGGAAGGTATGCCTACTGCGGGAAAGTGGGTTTTCGACAAACCTAGGGAAATGGAGAAGGGTAAGAAATTGCTAGATATAAGGAGGGCTATGGACAATTTTGACTTTCCAGATGTTGAGTTCAACCCATACCAAATTTTCCAAGGGGAAGAAGATGAGGAAGTGGCATCATCATCAATCGCAACCTACTACGAACCAATTTGGTATCCAGGAGGGAAAGTTGTGTATGACCCAAGACGGATTCTTCGACAAATGAGAATAAT
Organism: Papaver nudicaule; assembly: GCA_023529015.1. Taxonomy (NCBI): domain Eukaryota; kingdom Viridiplantae; phylum Streptophyta; class Magnoliopsida; order Ranunculales; family Papaveraceae; genus Papaver; species Papaver nudicaule. The sequence goes on along the minus strand of JAJJMA010264333.1, from coordinate 11,468 downwards.
ACAAAATGTTCTGAGAGAGATTAAGAATAAGTATATATAGGTTGATGTTGATAAGTGGGAATGGAACACAAAGCAATTTTTACACATGGGTCCCCAAATATGTCCCGACAATTGCCTTTGAAATGTGGAACAATTGTTGAAAAAGAAGGGGTACCGAAATACTACCAACTTTTCGTTTTGGCTCGTGAGTCTTATGGTAAAGAGTTCGGACGATCTCAAAAATCAATATCCAAACCTCTAACTGGAGTAATCTCAACAGTTAGGTAATAACATACTACTTGGTGCTTTAATTATAAATCAGAGTTATAATGCGGAAAGGAAAAGCACACAAGACACCAAACGTTTTTTAACGAGGAAACTGCCTTGCAGAAAAACCTCGGGACCTCGTCCAGTTTTGAACACCGCCCAGTACAAACTGACTACAAACGCTAGCCTACTATAAGACTTCGGTCTGGGATGTAGCAGAGACCAACTCAAGCCCTCCAAGCGAATTGGCTACTGTCGCCTTCCTTACGTCTCTGGATCCCCCACAGATCGTCACGCACTTGATTCCCCTAGCTGACGTCCGTTACAGGCCTAGGAGTTGCTTTGACCGATGCCAAAGGCTTTTGTCAGCAATACTGGGTTTTAAACCAAAACTGTTGACTTATGGTGTAACTGTCCTCTATCAGTTTACCATAAACAAAGATGACTTCCTTCGGATTGTCAAATCCAGGTCATACGGAAATCTACTTCACAAATCGGGGCTGACACGCAAACCAACTTCGCAATGCCCAATCTGTATCTACCTCAGTTATAGATGAAGAACCACTTAAGGAACTTGTATAACTGGAGCCAACTAGGTCTTACAACACCGAGTGCAGCCGTGCGTTGCTACCTTTCCAACCTTTACGTAACTAAACTAGTTCTTGAATAGCCGTATAGCAGAAGAGACGGACTTTAGAATAGACAAGAACTAGGATAGGTTACTGAGGTTACAGGTGATTCTGATCAACCGCTGAGGGATCAATCTACCTGTGCTTCCCAACTCTCTAAGGAAGTCTTTATAGTCGTAGGGAGTTCCCAGAGGAGCTGCAACCTATAGAGGATGACTATACTACAACAAGCTTTCACCGAAGTGAAAAGAGTTTATGCTACTTCCCTGAGGACCTTCACGTGTGCTTGATGCTTGCGGTATTTGTCCGTAGACACCTCTATTTATAGCACTCAATAAGATAGGTTGCTTTGGAATTAAGCAATCAATTACTTGTCCCACAAGTTAAGGAAACCCTAAACTTGCCAACCAAGTATTACAGATTAATCTCAATTGAAATTCCTTTTTAGATTTATCTACGAAGTGTTTTGTTGGCTCACAAACACTTCAAGATAGGAATCCAACAGACCAGAGATAATCTTATCTTATTGACTCATTGAGGATCGTTAGATGGAACACAAAAGGTATTTATGTTTCACACAAGTCCATCTAAGAGATAAAGGAGTTGGAATTTGACTCAGAGTGAAATTCTAAAAGAATAACACGTAATTTGACTTTCCAGGGAACTTCTCCGTGTCAGGTTCACGTACCGGTACGTGAACGAATAGGACACAGGAGAATTTCCGGTCCTGGTACGCAAACCGGTTCGGGAACCGTCCGCAGTCAAATTAGGTCAAATTCAGAATCCGCTGGAAGGACTGGGCTGAGCCAGAACTTAGACGTGAGAACGTCCTCAGCTGTGATCCACAGACTCTTTGCTCAAGAGTATTCCTTAGATTCATCCATATCCAACATAACAGTTTGCAAGCAAACCATTGTAATGGACATATGGTGTCGAATCTATCTCATGCATTCCTGATTCACAGCATTCGTGGGATCAAACGCTGGTCATGACATAAAGCCATGTTACACAAGAACACGATCTCAATCGCTACATTACTACTAAAGTAGTCGATTATATTTCGAAGAATAGAGAAAGTAGAAATAGAAGAATATCCATAAAGTCATAACTCCTACTAACCTTTTGTCGATGAAGAATAATTGATGTCTTCTTTGTCTTCACAGTCTTCGTCTTCAAGGTCTCTACTACTCTGTCTATATCCCATTTCCGAAATCTAAATTCTAGTAGGCTAAATCAAGAATTGAATTTTGACACCTAAAACTGACAACTAGCTTCACATACCAACGCTAGTGGGTTTGACCGGACAATGCCCTAACAATTGTTATGATCACAGACTTCGGGTGATGCCTACCTCGTTTGATCCCAGGATTTTTGACGAGGGGAGTTACATGAAAATTTCTCTTAACGAAGATGAGCAAGCGACGGGTTATAAGGATAGTGGTATGCACAACAATCTCATCCTTTAGTCGTTAACTGCTCAACAACGCATTGTGGATGCCGAAGAAGCTCAGAGGATTGCGGAGGAAGCTGAGTGGGAGGCTCAGATAAAGGCTGCTCGGAATAACACCAAGGTTCGGTCGACTGCGGGAGAATGGAAGAAGTTGTGCAAGTACATGGTAAGTGGTTTCAATTATTTTTGTAAGTGTTTTTTTAATGTAAAACTATAGTAACTAATACTTTTATTTGATTTTAATGTTATTAGTACACTAAAGGAACTGCTATGTTGAAGAAATTTGGGGAATCAATCAGTTGCAAGAAAGGAAGAGCAACGAAGGAAGAACAACAGAAGTTTAAGATGATTTGGACAAAATCCTTGGAAAAGGTGAAGTATCAACTTGGGAAGAGTCCCCAAAGAGGACCAAGAAGAGTCGTAACAAGGCGAAGGTCTAAGTTGAGGCAACGGAGAAGGTGCTGATGATGGACGGGAAGGCGGTCGTGTTGGTGGTCGAGGAGGAAACAAAAGAACTCGTTGAGTTAGCCTTTTAAAACAATTATGGTTTATGGTTGGATGTGTTTTTAAGTACATTTGAAGGTTTATGTTTTTAAGTACATTAACATAAACCAAACTCAAAAAACATTGTCCCGTGATAGACGATTGTGAGTCTCAGAATCTCTGAGACCACACCCAATGGTCTTAGATGAAAATCTACTCAAGAACACATAAGTAAAAGTACATCTAAGTTATGGAAATGAATCTTGAAGCAATCAAACATAAGTAAAAGCAATAAAGTAAAAGAATCAAGACACAAGCATGTTTTTTAATAAGGTTGTTCCTCACGGTGGAGGCTTACATCCTTGGTATTTCATGAATCTTGAGTTTGGCTTTACAATCCTCACCTTCACTCAAGAATAACTAAGTCTTCAAGTATTTCCAAGGTGTTCAAGCTTTTCCCAAGTCTTCAAGATTCAAGTTCCAAATCCCAAGTTCAAACTCCACAAGTCTCAAACCTAACCTAAGATCAATCTCTCCTATGCTAGGGTTTCTATTGTGAGTTTTCACTTGCTTTCTAACTCTCAAGAACTGGGTATTTATAGGTGAAAAAGTAAGGGAGTACATATTCCAGTATTACAAGGGCTATGGAAACTAAACTATTTCTATTTATTCCTCGAGATATGCGATCCCTTCTGGGAGTCTTCCACTTTCCCGCAGTAGGCATCCCTTCTGGGAGTCTCCAGAGATACACTTGAGCTTTTTAGAGATCCCATAAGGGCTCTGACCTTCGATCTTCTAGTATACCATCTCTCAGAATCTCCCTTGCAATGTACGCCTTCCAGAATATGACTCATTTAATTCTTCTCGTACCATGTCTTCTCGGAGAGTATTCTCTGAAGTTTGTTCCCAAAGGGACCTTTCAGAGAACACCCTCAGTCTTGCAGCTTCCAGACTGTTTGACCGCACCCTCAGAGAAACCCTAGGTTTGACTGGTGCTAAACAGCTGTATTCCTCTTTCTGACTTGGCATTTAATGTCTCTGTAGTACCCTCAACCCAACTTGTGCCTTAGCCAGATGCACTTTACACGTGTCTCATCCTCGAGTAGGGTGCAATCAGTTACTTTTAGGTTTTATCCCATACCTCTCGGTGTATTTTCTTTCTTGCTACCGCCCTTAGGATGGTGACAGGTGTCCACCAGATTTCTGGTACCTAATTGCTCATTTTCTTTTTAACTTCCCGAAGGGTAAGTTAGGAAGAAAATCATTGTCGAAAGGTGACATCAGACACGTGCTCCAGCCTATGCTCCAGAATTTGGACACGTCGCAAAATAACTGAATAACTGAAGGCGTCAGTTGAGTGACCCACCCTTTCTAAAGTTTAGATATAAAAAGATACCTTCGGTCTTTCCAAGGCTTTACTTTCTTTTTACTCTCTTTCCACAGAGATTCTCTCTGCAGGGAAATCTTTGCTCACTGTTCATCTTCTTCTTCACTTTACTTTTCCTCGGAAAAAGCTTAGCAAACACTACACCAAATTTGGCGAATTGCCACACAAATTAGCAATGGTAATGCTGTCGTTGCGGAATAGCCACACTTTTGGGTTGTTGCGGATTTTTTGGGCCGTCGCGGATTTTAGAAAAGGCCCAAGTCACGTTACTAATAGCAACTCTTCTTTTCATACGCGTGCGAAGTAAGTGTGTGGGCACAAACACCTCCCCACACTTTTTAGTATGTTTGTGCCCAAACCAGCTATGCCTAGAGTATTTTCCCACCCCTAGCTATGAAGTGTGTGGGATGATTGTGTGCCATGACTTAGGCTTTAACCTTCCATCGATCTAACCTAACTCCTCCCCAGCCTCAAATCCTTTTCTCCTTCTTCTCTCTTTCTGCAACCATGTTTTTCTCAGCTTTTCTTCGAAGCTCATGTTTTTCTGATTTCAGGCTAAAATCCTTAATAGATACCTCAACTTCCTCAGCTATGTTTATTACATTCAAAACCCATACCAGATCTGGTCGAAAAAAACCCCTAATTCAAAACCCATACCAGATTTAGTCGGAAAAAAACCCTAAAAAATTGATACCTCTTCTGATCCTTAATTGAATTTTTGTTTTTTGTTTTGGTAAGGATGAGAAAGCATAAGGCAAAACGCAATCAGTTAACGATTCTGATTTAGGCAAGAGAAAAAGTAGAAAGAGACCAAGGGAATCTCAAGATGACGACGGTGACGATGATGATTGTGATGCTGACGGAAAGGAGAAGGAAGATGAAGATGGTGTTGTTGTTGATGTGGAATGGGAGTTCATGGGGCTTTGACTAAAGGGAATAAGAAAGAAATCTTTGAGAGACTTTCTGCTGATTTACAGAAGGATTCGGGAGGAGGATCGATTACTCAAGGTATATTTGTTTGAATTTCATTGTGGAATTGAAATTAGGGTTGTGTGCAATGTTGTGTTTGTTTGAGTTCTGATTCGGTATTTATTGATTTCATAGTGGAATTGGAGGCCTTTTGTAATTTGATTTAACAATGTTGTGGGTGATTTTTGATTGAATTTTGGGGATTTTGTTGTTTATTGAAATTTTGATTGTGAATATGGTGGTGGTAATGGTAGATAAAGGCAAACTAACAAAAATTTTGAAGCGAGTAAAGGGAAAGAGGAAATGCTGGTTTTAAAGCCACAAAGAAAGGTGTCCAGAGGATATAAAGGCAAACTACCATGTAAGTACATGAATTGCAGTTCATTCAATTTGGGTGTTGATTATGTTCACTTTTGGCTTATTGCTTTGTTTCATCATCTTTTTACAGGGAGCGCAAGAATTTTGTTTGTTACCCGAAACTCTATACTTGGTTGGAAATGGATTACAAAGAAACAGAAAATGAACCAGTTGTGAGTTTATTTATGCCATTTAGTATTTTCATCAGTTGTTGCTCTTGAATGTATCTATGCTCTTTAATTAACCAGTATCATTCATTAGAGTTCCAAGTTCCAGGATCTCAGGTATACCCTTTTGATAATTTCAGGTTCCAATGAAGCTAAAAGACCCTTCAGTACAAGGTAGAAAGAGACCAAGGGAATCTCAAGATGATGACGATGAGGATGATGATTGTGATGTTGTTACTGATGGAAAGACCAAGAAAGATGAAGAGGATGGTGTTGTTATTGTTGATTAGCAATGCGTTATGAATTTTGGATGTCTGGGTATTGTAAGGTACTACTATTTTTTAGATGTCTTACTAATTTTTTTAGTTTTGATTGAATGAATTGCCCGTTTGTTTCATGTAGCGGAATTGTTGACAACAAACAAGCTGTCAGAATTGGCTTGCTTGGCATTGTATCTCATGTACGAGAAGAAACAGAGAAAGAAATATTTTTGGTATCCTTTCATCAGGGAACTTGATCGCCAACGAGGGAGGGGGCAGTTAGCTGCGGAATCTCCACTTTTATGGTCAGACGATGGACTAGCTTACTTGACTGGGAGCCTTACAAAGGTATAATTAGTTGCTCTCATAATATAACGTTGGTTACAAATGTTTTAGATCGAAAGTGATGAGATTAAGAGAGAGTATAATGAGCTTGACACAGTTTGGTTTATGTTCGGATCACTATTTCAGGTCAACCTTATTTAAGCTTGATACAGCTTGACCTTGCTTTCAAATTTGCACTGCTCCATAGTGCTTGTTTTAATTTCTTAAACCTGATGTGACTTTAATTTGATTTTGCAGCAATATCCATATGATATACCTACCGAGGCCTTTCCATATAAGATTTTCAAGCAATCTTTTATTGCCGTTCAGTCTTGTGTAGTTCATTTGCAGGTAACATTTTGCAACCTCAGCTTAGGTATTCGATATCTTCATAGCTTTAGCGTAAAGTATTATATTAATTTAAGTCGTATTATTACACCTCTTACATGCTGTCGTTCCACACAATTTGTTTATCTAAATACCCAAGGAAGTTTATTAAAGTTATTCACATGCTGAGTTTGTTTTATTGGAATGAATAGGGAAGTTCATGAACTAATGATTCAATTTTCCAATGGAACAGAAAGTTAGTTTGGCACGAAGATTTGCTTTAGTTCCTATAGGGCCACCACTGTTGGTATACAAAAGCAATTGCAAGGCCATGCTGATAGCTGTTGAAGGTGTTGTTCAGCTCATAGTTGACCGCTCGTATAAGGCTGGGGAGTCAATTTTCATCTGGTATACTATCTCCCTTCACATGATTGCTTAGTTCTGTCTTTATTATGGTAAGTTCTGTTATTAGTGGTTATTGTAGAGTTTATTTCTGATATTCGAAGTTGGTTTGTCCCGTAGGTGTGGACCACAGCTAAATTCAAAACTTTTAATAAACTATGGCTACATACTATTACTTCACCTCCAACAAGTCAATGACTGAGAACAATGCAGACAAAAGATTAAAGCCACTGAAGGGGAAGCGTAAACATCTGATGGGAAGGTACCTATATCATGCTCAAATATGAGTATTACAGAACTAGGTTATACAAGTATGGATACTGAAATTAGTTAGGTTTTATGTATTAAAACAAGAAAACTAGTATGGAATTTTTGTATGTGTATGAAGTATTGATTTTGGCTAAGTGTCAGAATTTTTTTGAAATGTCTGAATATATCTGAGTGAAGAAATTAGTGTCCGACCAGGTCAAAGTCTGACTGAGCTTGTTTTGACCAGGACAAAGTCAAGCTTGGTCTTCTTTGACCTGGTCATATTTTTTGACTTCGGTAAAAATTTAGAAACGACAAGTGAGCCGTTGCTGGTAAAAATATATGAAACGGTTTGTGGCCGTTGCTGATTAAAATTCGGAACGGTCAATCAGCCGTTGCTGGCAAATATACGCAACGGAAACCCAGCCGTTGCGGCCAAAATTTGGATACAGCTTCTACAGCCGTTGCTAAATCCGTTTTTAACCCAGAGACGCAACGACAGCATTACCGTTGCTAAAATTCATCACACCATGAATAGCAACGGCCAGCCACCGTCTAACACTTTTAGCAACAGATAGGCACCGTTGCTACCGCCCAAATTTGGTGTAGTGAAATCATTTCTTCCGACAACAATGGCACCCAAAAGGTTAGTATTGCTTATCATAATCTTCGGTAGTTCTTTGATTTCAAAGAACTCCTATGTCTTCTCGATTCCCTTCACTGTTTATGAACAGTTGATCCTTGGGATAACTTTAATCTCAGTTTTCCCTGGTTTTGTGATTATTTTTGTTTCAGGGTTTCTTCTTCCTCTGAGAGGGATGAAGATCCTAACTGTCTGAGAACTCTTCGGAGAAGGTACCATCTGGATTCCAAGTTCCAGATCTCATGGGCTACCCCTCAAAGGAGTGAGGGCGTTATTACCCCAGAGCTTTTGAGAGAGTGTAACATGACGGGGACCAGAATCATTGTCTCCAAGAACCAACTTGATGCTGGCCTCAATCTTCCCCTTTGGAGTCCCAGAGATTCCTTTGTGTACCGAGCTCTGGCCTCTATGGATGCTCCTAGAGGTCTTTTCCAGTTGAACAATACATCTTGCAAAATTCTGAGTGAGTGTGCTTCCAGAGCTCGGGGAAGGGCTCAGTTCCAGTCTAAGGTCTCCTTTGATCCTGAAGATGCTAAATTCTACACCGTGGAGAATTTCAAGCGCAACTATCGGATAGTGCAGACTAGGACTGGGTGTCCCTTTGACGGTTTTGGGGTGAGCATCCAGAGAAAGAATGAGGACGAGAGGAGAGGAGCCTATGTGTTTCTGGGAGATGTAGATCCTCCAGGCGGCAGTGAGACTTCTCAGTATGATTTCGTCCGCAAGTCCAATGATCCCAACTGGCATGTTGGTCCCCTAGTGATTGAAGGTTCATTTATCTTTGGATTAGATAGTAATGGGAGTCCCATTCTGGAAGTTCCCCGATCTCTAGAGGATCTCCCTCCTTATCTTCCATGGATAAATGTTTGGAGCAATGGCGGTACTTCTAGGAAGCGCAAGGGAGGAGAGGCTTCAGAGGTAAAAAAATATTTGCCTTAGCTTTCTGAGTATGTATCCCATACTTGCCCCTATTTTTTGACTCTGAAGGTTATTCTCGCAGACCGCTAAGCAAATTGGGAAGAAGGTTGTTGTCTCCTCCGAGAGAGGGAGGACTGTAGCTTCCAAACCTCCTGCCTCTGCTCGGAGACTGGTGATAGATTCTGGAGATGATGGCCCAGATTCTGTGGACCTGCCTTTCCATGAAACCTTCCAGTCCCAGCAGGATGATGATGTGGTCATTGTCCAACCAACCCAACCCTCCAAGGGTAAGTCTTCTCAAGTCGCAGATTTGAGAGATCAGATTCCCAAGGATGATGATGTGCTAGTTCAGCATGAGGCTGGATCTTCTAAGAAACAAAGTACTATGGTGATTCCCTCTGGCAGCTCTCTAGATGTTTCTGGGACTACCTCCAATGTTGTTACTACTCTCCTTGCTCCTGACTTTCAGAGTAAGAGTTATGAGGAGCAAGCTGGAGCTGTTGCCCCAGAGTTTCTAGCCTTGCTGGTAAGTTAGATTCACCATTCTTATGCTTTCTTAGGTCTTGTCACTTGTTTTCTGAGTCTGGGATTCCTTTTCAGGTCCAGAATGCCTTTGCAGCTTTTTCAGCTAGCTCTCAGCTTTCCGTCCGAGCTCTGGACGGTCAACTTAAGGACTCTCAGAGGAAGGTCTCCGAGCTTCAGAAGAGTCTTAGCCTTCAGAAAGGTAACTCTCCTTAATCTCTTCTAGTCAGTTTTGTACATCCTTTCCTAGGATCTAAAGTAGTCCTTTTCCCTTAGCCGATTTTGACAAAGCTAGGGTCCAATGAGAGAGGGATTGTAACGACTACCAGAATGACCTCACTCTTAGGGATAGTCAGATCCTTTCTGAAAAAGAAGGGGTACCGAAATACTACCAACTTTTCGTTTTGGCTCGTGAGTCTTATGGTAAAGAGTTTGGACGATCTCAAAAATCAATATCCAAACCTCTAACTGGAGTAATCTCAACAGTTAGGTAATAACGTATTACTTGGTGCTTTAATTATAAATCAGAGTTATAATGCGGAAAGTAAAAGCACACAAGACACCAAACGTTTTTTTAACGAGGAAACTGCCTTGCAGAAAAACCTCGAGACCTCGTCCAGTTTTGAACACCGCCCAGTACAAACTGACTACAAACGCTAGCCTACTATAAGACTTCGGTCTGGGATGTAGCAGAGACCAACTCAAGCCCTCCAAGCGAATTGGCTACTGTCGCCTTCCTTACGTCTCTGGATCCCCGACAGATCGTCACGTACTTGATTCCCCTAGCTGACGTCCGTTACAGGCCTAGGAGTTGCTTCGACCGATGCCAAAGGCTTTTGTCAGCAATACTGGGTTTTAAACCAAAACTGTTGACTTATGGTGTAACTGTCCTCTATCAGTTTACCATAAACAAAGATGACTTCCTTCGGATTGTCAAATCCAGGTCATACGGAAATCTACTTCACAAATCGGGGCTGACACGCAAACCAACTTGGCAATGCCCAATCTGTATCTACCTCAGTTATACAGGAAGAACCACTTAAGGAACTTATATAACTGGAGCCAACTAGGTCTTACAACACCGAGTGCAGCCGTGCGTTGCTGCCTTTCCAACCTTTACGTAACTTAACTAGTTCTTGAATAGCCGTATAGCAGAAGAGACAGACTTTAGAATAGACAAGAACTAGGATAGATTACTGAGGTTACAGGTGATTCTGATCAACCGCTGAGGGATCAATCTACCTGTGCTTCCCAACTCTCTAAGGAAGTCTTTATAGTCGTAGGGAGTTCCCAGAGGAGCTGCAACCTATAGAGGATGACTATACCACAACAAGCTTTCACCGAAGTGAAAAGAGTTTACGCTACCTTCCCTAAGGACCTTCACGTATGCTTGATGCTTGCGGTATTTGTCCGTAGACACCTCTATTTATAGCACTCAATAAGATAGGTTGCTTTGGAATTAAGCAATCAATTACTTGTCCCACAAGTTAAGGAAACCCTAAACTTGCCAACCAAGTAATACAGATTAATCTCAATTGAAATTCCTTTTTAGATTTATCTGCCAAGTGTTTTGTTGGCTCAAAAACACTTCAAGATAGGAATCCAACAGACCAGAGATAATCTTATCTTATTGACTCATTGAGGATCGTTAGATGGAACACAAAAGGTATTTATGTTTGACACAAGTCCATCTAAGAGATAAAGGAGTTGGAATTTGACTCAGAGTGAATTTCTAAAAGAATATTCACGTAATTTGACTTTCCAGGGAACTCTCCGTGTCAGGTTCACGTACTGGTACGTGAACAAATAGGACACAGGAGAATTTCAGGTCCTGGTACGCAAACCGGTTCGGGAACCGTCTGCAGTCAAATTAGGTCAAATTCGGATTCCGCTGGAAGGACTGGGCTGAGCCAGAACTTAGACGTGAGAACGCCCTCAGCTGTGATCCACAGGCTCTTTGCTCAAGAGTACTCCTTAGATTCATCCATATCCAACATAACAGTTTGCAAGCAAACCATTGTAATGGACATATGGTGTCGAATCTATCTCATGCATTCTTGATTCACAGTATTCGTGGGATCAAATACAGGTCATGACATAAAGCCATGTTACACAAGAACACGATCTCAATCGCT
>JAJJMA010264304.1:0-10311 GCA_023529015.1 Papaver nudicaule | reverse complement strand
TCATGACAAACAGCTGTAATAATAATAATACAAGACAAAAGATAAGAGAAAAGGACAAATCAGTAAGAAGAGAATGTTTACTCTTACTTTTCCTATATTGTACAAGCAACCTATTAATTAACCATAAAACTTTCGTCTGACTAGTATAAGGACATCTAATGAGGAAGAGACTCCGGCTTATATAAACTCATGTGTTTAACTTGTTCACAAGACAACAATTAGAGCGACTCTGAGCGGAGGAAACATACAGCGAGTTGGGTAAAAGTTTCCTGCCGCAATTAATCCGTGAGTAACTAGTGAGTTGCCTACCACAGTTATAAAGCTAAAATATGCATCCAAATATCCTTTGTCCTATATTAATAAAATTGCAATTGCTTGTCATAATACTCACATATTTCACCTTATTATTTTCTCAAAACCAGTAATACAAAGTAAATATGAGAAAGTGGTCATGACAAATAGCTGTAATAGTAATAATACAAGACAAAAGATAAGAGAAAATGACAAATCAGTAAGACAAGAGTGTTTACTCTTACTTTGCCTATATTGTACAAGCACCCTATTAATTAACCATAAAACTTTCGTCTGACTAATATAAGGACATCTAATGAGAGGAAGAGATTTCGGCTCATATAAACTCATGTGTTTGACTAACTCAGATGACTACAATTAGAGTGACTCTGAGCGGAGGAAACAAACAGCAAGTAGGGTAAAAGTTTCCTGCTAGCAAGATGTTAGCAAGATAAAGGTATAAGTCCGTCCAATGTGAATTATTTATTTTATAATTTGGGGATTAAATGTCGGATCATGATCCTTTTCCTTTAACGGGGCTCCAGAGACACCTCGGTCCAGATCCCATCTGGATGTGGATGGATGCTCTTGAAAGTGCAGTAAGTCTTATGTTGAGAAATCAATCATTCTATGGACTTTGGAAGAAGATGTTTCTAAAGGAATATCGATGTATCAAGTGCTATATCATTGCGAAACAGTGCTGCATATATAATTCTGTATCGCTGTTTCAGGTTTTTAAATTTTTGTAAATACTTTTTCTTTAAAAGTAACATGTTTACCTCAAAAAAAAAAAAAAAAAATAAAGAAGAAGAAGAGAAATAAAACCAGATTATGTTACATTTCAAACAAGAGAAAGGGGTATACCTGATAAATACTCATTTCATCAAGCTGAATCCGTGCATATGCTTTATCTTTAGCCAAAGCAGTGATGTCACTGTTAGATCGTGAGAGTGTTATCCCTGGATTAGTAGCAAATAACTGGAAATACATAATAATTTGAAATACACTGCTTAATATATTTGATCTTAAAAGTAGAACTATTTAGTACCTTCGAGAATAGATATCCAGTAGTGAGTCATTATCGTCAACTATTGGTATCGAACTAACTTGAGCTGCAAAAGATAGAAAATATATGAGTACCATCAGAACAAAAACAAGAGACACAGCTGACAAGTCAAAACAGAATAGTTTATTTATCTTTCACATAGAACACTACACAAACAACGGATTATAAAGTCATAACACTCCATCTACAGCCAGAACATGATTATTTCTGACCAGCGACCCTAATCATGCATTTAACCAATAATAAGTTCCATGGTTCGTACCCTAATATGTTCGACATCATACTGCTAACTTTGAGCCTTGCTTTAATGAAAAGAGTAACTCAGAAACGAGAACTTACCCTGAATTAACAAGGACAGGGCTGAACTAAGAGATGCATTTGGTCTCAACATTGCCAAAGGCCGCCCATTTGACTCTCCAATTTTTGGCAGCCAAGTTCCTAAAGGAAATGAGCATATTGGTTGCTCCAGAATCGGCAAGGAGCCAGAAGAATGTCTAAAATGCCTGCAAATACCTGGAATTTAGGAGCCAGTCGGTCAGTAACAGTATGTATATAAAATACGATTTTATATACACATTACATTTATGTATATAACTAAGCCAAGAATAGATACATTTAAGAATTTCTGAAAGGGAAGCAATGTGTAGCAGCTGTGGAAATGAACCATCCTGTGAAGGAGAATGGATAATTGGAACTATAGCCACATCATTTTGAAGAATTTTAACTGAAAGATCCTTTAAGGAATCATATGGTCCCGCCTGCACATAACAAACAGTAAGGTGAACACATCACAACCTTTCTGTAAATACTGAAAATGTAAATGTCTCTTCGAATATGAGAAAACCTGAGAAGGAGAATGGAAAAAGGGTAGATTGAGATGTAGGGCATTCGTGTTTCTACTTTGAAAACAGGATAACAAGCAATAAAGTTCCCTGAAGATGGAAAGTATTCACAACTATGTAAGGAGGAGAACGCCGTTGTCATGCTAATTTAATACTGTATGAGCCTTGACAGAGGCTTACCAGCTAAACGGCGCATCACCCTTTTTATGGTTTTGTTTTTGTCTGTCAATAACTAGGTGTTAATAGGCAAGGGAGCCACATGGAATACTTACTTGGATAAGACGCCTAGGAAACACACTTCCATTTCCATCGGTTTGTCTTTTGATATGCATTTTTCCCTCTTTCCAGGCGGATATAGTGTGTGTCTCAAGCTCTTCCTCAGTCAGATTTGATCCATGTTTCCCGAGCTGCAACTATAAAGTGTCAGAAAGCAAATCAAGAAAGTCTGGAGTTTACAAAATAACAGCTTATTTACGAAGCAGTTTTATTTATATTTCATATGATGAATATCGCTAATCCACTACAAAAACAAATTTTTTACATGATTTAGAGTATACATGTATCATGTATGGAAGATCTCCTCTTCACATTTGAAGACTTGCTGAAAGAGCAAATCCATACATGCCAATATTAGCAAGAAATCCATGGTATAATTAAATGTTCCCATCATACCTCTCTCAAGATTAAGACGAAGTCTGATGCAGTAATAACTCCAACAAATTGCGCATTGCAGAAATCCCACAAAGGTGCCACGGTTATTCCCTGGTAATGAACTTTGATTCAGAAGACGAAGTATACCTAACTACTTTTCGCAGACAGGGGTTCTCAGCTCCCATTTAAAACATTCTACAGCTTCACAGCCTAGTAACTTTATGTAATCCTAACAGACTACCTGTGATTAGAATGGAATGCTTGTCGATTCCTAACGATGAGAAAATACCTGCTCATAAAGTATATGAAACGCTTGCTTGACAGGTAAATTAACATCCAAAGCAATGACCTGCACCAATAAAGACGTTAAAATACGAATAAATATTTCCGACATCAAGGGACCAGAATAAATACCAATATGCAGGATCTAGGAAGGGAAGGTGAAGCATTCAAACCTTGCCTGACTCAGGGAGCAACTCATAAGCTGTATGAGTCGATAAAAATACTGAAATACGGCGACGAGAGACCTCCAAATCAACAGATGAAACATTTGGCAACTGCAGTGTATCATCAATTACTGTCACCTGTATAATAAAATCAAAAGTAGCACTGATTTTAAAAAAAAGTACCATGGTGTTTGAGATTAACAATGAAACTTCCATGAAAAGAAAAACTGTAGTGGATGAAGTTCAGACTTACCACACTTTCAAGAGCATCATCATCCACATCCATGTGGGATCTGGACCGAGGTGTCTCTGGATCCACGGTTAAAGGAAAAGGATCAGGTTCCCTAATTAACCGCCTAATATTCACTATACCATAATTTCCAGAAACAATAGGAAGATGCTCATCGTGCCGCCACTCTCCATCAACAAAAAACTTGTACTGCATGTGACAAACACACATCAGGTTTCATTGCTATGTCAATGTATGGACATTTAGTAAAATCATAACAACAGTAAAGAATTTTGCAACTAATTTAACCTGTACTCGGACTAATAATAATTAAGTTGTCTGTATTGACCTGATGATATCCCGGCGGTAAGCTGAGAATAGCCTGAAACACCAACGGACAACCCTCCACCGGGGACATTGGTATAGACTCTGTCCACCTAAGTTTAAATTTACATTCGAATTAAACCCCAATAGCTTGCTCACATTCAAGATATATATGCAGCGCATACAAACAAATCCAAATTGTATAACACCGATACTGCGTAACATATTCATAAATGGATTACCAATAACATACCCACATTAGAAACACGCAAATGTAAGTCACAGCTCACCTCGTAAAAGTGCCACTGATAAAAACACTTGTTCCACCATAAGGCCAAACAAAACGTGCTGGAACTAAATCAACACCCGTAGCAGCAGCTCCAATCGATGATTGGGACACAGAATCTGCTCTCAAGGAGTACATTATTTAACCCTAATCTCAATTCACTGTATAATAACTTCTTAACTCAATAACCCCAATCCTTCTAACAATCACTTGCCACAAAAATCACCAATTACTCAAAAAAGGAACCACATTTGAACATCAAAAATCCAAAACGCAGGTTTTTAATTTTCCTTCCAACAGGGATCCTCTACAATTAAGCAGAGGATCCCTTAGCAATTACACATCTCTCATTCAGATCCAAAACCAAACACCTAATATGCAGAAATGAAAAAAAAAAACAAAGGTTTCTCAATTAAACTCAACCCCTAAGTTCAATGTTCGCTTTCAATCCTAAATATCCAAATTAAACAATCTTTTCTTTATAAATTCAATAACATCCTAATCGAATATTCAAAAAGAAGGAGATTTGAAGGAAGGAAATAGATAGATAGATTCTATAGGGTACAGAAATAAAAACCTAATCATGAAGGGAAGGGAATTGAATATTCATGAAATTGTCTGGATCTACGATGGTTTCAATGCTTATTTCCGCGCTAACACAAGAATAGAGAGAGGAAAATACAAGACAAAAAATGAGAAAAATTAAAAATAAATAAAATATAAAAAATAAAATGGTGATGAGAGGAAACGTTTTGGACTGTGTTTGCTAACCACAAACAAAACTGATTCTGCATTTTTAAGGTAGAAAAGTGCTTTTAACGAAAATGATATGGGGACTCCGCTCCCTACTCCCTTGGGCCTTGTGTGCTAGGAATGTGTTTTTTTTTTTAAAAGAAAGACAGGCTTCGTAGAGCCCTTTATTAAACTACCTCATTAAATTAACACAGAGATATATAATGGTGTGTGCAATGTCATCAACTGGGTTAAGACCAAACTGAAACTGGATTTTTACAAAAGAGTCAGTCAAGTCTTTAACCGAAAGAATATTTGATCTAATGCTCAGTTGTATCTCCTTGAACCGCCTTTACAACGCCACAAGCATCACCTTCATTAACCAATTCTACACCCAATTTGAAAGCCTTTGATTCTGCTAGAAGAGTTGAAGTCGCATTAAAGGTAATGGTAGCAGAACCCAAATAAATGCCTTGATGGTCTTGCAATTGCACCTGAGTAAGCGGGAGGTCTTGAGTTCAACTATCAATGAAAGCAATCAACCTTTATTTTATTTTGGCATTCCTTTGGTTAAT
Source organism: Papaver nudicaule (assembly GCA_023529015.1). Taxonomy (NCBI): domain Eukaryota; kingdom Viridiplantae; phylum Streptophyta; class Magnoliopsida; order Ranunculales; family Papaveraceae; genus Papaver; species Papaver nudicaule. The sequence goes on along the minus strand of JAJJMA010264304.1, from coordinate 4,869 downwards.
AAAAATTATTATTGAGTAAAAAAAATTTGCAATTGCACTTGCATCACTCTTGTTTGGTACAAAAGGTGGATGAGTGACTTGATGGTTTCAACTTAGAATTTTACAGGCTATGTTGGGACATCATTAAAGATGATTTAATGGCTGTTGTGAAAGAATTTTTTGAGAAAGGAAAGGTGGATTGGCGACTCAATGTATTTTGCATCTATTATGGAGGATTTCAGACCTCTCAGCCTTATTTGCAGTTTTTACAAGATCATATTCAAGTTATTGGCAGAAAGGCTGAAAGTTGTTATGCATGTTTAATTTCTAATGCTCAAGGTGCATTCATCCAGGATAAACAAATGTTGGATGGGATTCATTGACAGTAGGTTAAAGCAGAATAATCCTGGTCTTTTTTGTAAAATAGATATGGAGAAAGATTTTGATAAAGTTAATTGAAATTCCATGTTTTTTATTCTCAAGAAGAATGGTTTTGGTTGGAGATGGACTGGTTGGATCAAATGGTGTGTCATAAATGCTCAATTGTCTTTTCTTGTCAATGGTGAGGAAACTGATATAATTAAGCCATGAAAAGGATTTAGGAAAAGTGATCCTTTGTATGTTTCTTTTATGGTTGAAGTTTTATCCAAACTTCTAAATAAAGCAGTTAGAGAGGGTAGCATTGGTGGTTTTCAAGTTAAGCAGTGTTTCTATCGTATCTCATATGCAGTTCGCATATCATACAATATATTTTTTTAATGCTTTCAGTACTAAAGTTAGAAGGTTGTTGGTCATCTTGATGGTTTTTCAAGTATTCACTGGAGTGAAGCTAAACTTAAAGAAGAGCTCGATGACTAGTGATGGAGCTGATGACTTGGTGCAAGATTTAGCTATGTAGTTGGGATGTAATTGTGAAGTATTACCGATTATTTACCTTGATATGCCTATTAGTGCTTTAAAAAGAAACACATTTATTTGGGAGGTGGTGGTAAAGAGGATGCAAAGGACATTCGCTCCTTGAAAGAGGATTTCTTTAAATACGGCGGGCATAATTACTTTTATAAAAATTCAAAATTTTACCCATCTAGTACTTATCACTGATTCACTTACCGGCTTTAGTTGAGAAAGGTTAAACAGAATTATGAGACAATTTTTATGGGGAGAAGATGAAGAAAGAAGATGAACTGGGTTGCTTGGAAAAGAGTTTGTACACCAAAAAATAAAAGTGGATTGGGCATTAGGAATATAAGGAAAGTAAACATAAGCTTGTTGTCCAAATGTTAAGGAAGATATGCAAAAGAAAAGACTACATTTTGGAGACAGATTATATGTCAAAAGATTAACTCCAACCCTGACTCTCTTGAACCAGTAAAGCCTACTAAAAGTAACGTTAGGAGTATGTGGCATGATATATCTAAAAGAAGAAAAGAGTTTCATTATTGCGCAGATTATCAGATTGGTAATGGTAAGCATATAAACTTTTGGCATGATTGGTGGTTAGTTAAATAGTATATATGCGATAAGTATCCAAGGTTGTTCAAGCTTAGTATGCAATAACAAAAGTGTGTGGAAGAGATTATGAAGGACAATTGAAACATGTTATTCAGAACAAGGTTAAATGCAGCTGAATATATCGACCTGCTCGACCTCAAATTTTACATAAGGGAAGTGTGGTTGAATTTGAAGGAACCTGACACTGTAGTTGGTGACGGTACTGTTGTAGATGGTGGATTTTAGAATATGGGAAAAAATGTAAAACAACATAATGGACTTAGAACAAGCCCATGATAAATAATAATATTTTGCATCACCCTAAAAAGCATGATATATCATAACATAACCAAGAGAGCAGGACTACTGCAACGACCCTGGTTGTTAGACAAGGATGTTCAGGCCAGCACCATCTTATGGTGATACGCCGCCCTTATTGTGCTTGGCCATTACATCGTCAAGCTTTTCCCTCTTTGGTCAGCACCATCCTATGGTCACATGCCAAATGGTAATGAAACAGGAGAGCAGGATTACTGCAACGACCTTGAGTAAACGAGGATGTTCAGGCCAACACCATCTTATGGTCGTACGCCGCCCTTGTTGTGCTTGGCCATTACATGGTCAAGCTTTTCCATCTTTGGCCAGCACCATCTTATGGTCACATGCCAAATTGTAATACATCCGGAAGAGCAGGACTACTGCAACGACCCTGGTTAGATAAGGGATGTCTTGGCTAGCACCATCTTATGGTCATGCGCCGCCCTTTGTTATGAGTTCTCTCTGGCCACTAAGCCAAACTACTCGTGGGATGGCGCTTGCCATCCCTGGCCACTAAGCCAAATATTTACAAGGGATAGCACTGGTTATCCCTGGCCACTAGGCCAAAATCTACAAGGGATATCACTGGTTATCCCTGGCCAAAATACAAGGGATGGCGCTGGCCATCCCAGGCCAAAGATACAAGGGATGGCGCTGGCCATCCCAGGCCAAACATACAAGATGACAAAAATACAAGGAATGGTGCTGGACATCCCATGCCAAAGATACAAGGGATGGCGGATGGCGCTGGCCATCCCAGGCCAAAGATACGAGGGATGGTGCTGGCCATCCCAGACCAAAGCAAGAGGGATGGCGCTGGCCATCCCTGGCCAAAGTGCATAAGGGACAGCGCTAGCCGTCCCTGGTCAAAATTCATCAAATGCTCGAGGGATGGCACTGGCCATCCCTAATCAAATTACTCAAGGGACGGCGCTGGCCATCCCTAGGCCACTAGGCTGAGCAAACTAATATGAAGATAACACTGGCCACTTGGCCAAACCTAAGTTATAATGACAATGTGAGATATCCCTGACCACTTGGTCAGATTAAGCTTGCAGGAAGTGCCAGCCTATGGTGCGCTTTGGTCATCTATGGCCAAGTCCATTCTCATGATTTGTTCTGCTTATATTTCATGTAATAGAGGTTATCTCATGATAATACTACTTTAGCCAAACACATGTTTGAGACATTTCTTAAGTATCCATATTCTCCAAACACGAAGGTCATCTCACATCCTTATAATAAGTATTGGTAAAAGACTCAACATCCAGCGATGGCAAGGTCAACAAAGTCAATACGAACTTACTCGAACGAAGAGTTGTCAAAATGTGTCACAAATGGGGGGAGTTACATTAGGGTTTTGGTCTGGCGGTCTACGGCAGTTGTGGCATGACACCCACTTAGAAAGAGGTTATACTCGTGGGAATAATGGGTTAATGAGTAGTGGGCATGACTGGCAGTTAAGCTATCCCTATTGAAGTAACTCCATCAATCCACTACCTCCACTTTACCATTTTCCTCCACGATTAACAAGAGATCAATGTATTTTTTAACATAATATAAATAGATGACTTCATCTATTTCCAGAAAAAACTCATCACAACTTATCTTAGTCTAATTCACTTTCAGTTCATCTCGATTCACCTTTCACTTTCAAGCAAAAGCTGAGATTAAGATTCAATTGAGGAATCCTTGCGAAACCACAAAGAAACCATCATTTTTCCCAAGTTATTCAGAAACCACACACATTACCATTTTCAACCAGAAACACATGATCTCACTCTTTCTCTGCTTCCCTCCCTAAGACCAACCTTATCTCCTCATCTGTGACCGAAGCAAGTCTGGAACGGTCATTGTCTTGGTTTAGGCTAGATTTGTTCGACTTTGATCTCTTGAACTTAAAAGTACTCTTTTACAGTACATTGTTTTCCAGGGTAAAACAATTGGTGACCACAGTGGGAGATCAATCTCTCGGTTGCGGAAAATTTCACTTTATTCAAAATGGTTGAACTTAGGTCAGGATCAGACACAAGAAACGCAAACCTTTCATCCAGAGATGTCGCTACCACCAGTAAAACTCATGTTACTCCAGATGCCCCCGCTTCTCCAGTGCTTCTTAGCACACCTGAAGAACCGATCACCCCGAGTCCTGTTAACACACCTGACGCCAATCCTCCTGTCAATCCCGCTCAAAACAAAAGAAAAGGAGTTGTTGGGGAACTATCCCTAGAGGAACTGACAAAGAGGCAAGATGTGCTTGCTGAACATCAGATGAACATGGCTGATACTCAAATGGAAATGCTCAATTTTCTCAAAACCTTTCCTCGCAAGCTCCACCAGAACAAGCCAAAAATGCAAAGAAGAGCACCAGTACTTCAAGGATCGAAATTTATGATGACGACGATGGAAAAGCCCCAGTTCGCCCGGAAGACAAACAAGGGAAGGCCCATCCACCCTATTATGTCACTGTAGATGATCTCGGGAGGATCCTCCAAAATCGTGGGAAAGAGAGAATGTCAGTTGTTCCTCAACACCAACCCCTATACTTTCTCGATGTACAAAGGGTCCCTCTACCACAAGGTTATACGTCACCTACCTTTTCATTGTACGACGGAACCGGAAATGCTCGTGAATATATCTCCCGCTTCCTGGAATCTTTAGGGGAACACGAATACAATCATGCCTTACGCCTCAGGGACTTTTCCAAATCCTTGACGGGGAGGGCGTATACATGGTACAACAACATCGCACCGGGAAGCATAGCAGGTTGAGACGAAATGGTCACTGCCTTTTACCGAAAATACTTCTTCGTGTCCGAGCAAATCACATTGTCGGATCTAGGGCACATGTTTCAGCGGAACAACGAACACCCGAATGATTATGTGAAGAGATTCAAGACACAAGCGCTCGACTGTCACGATCCTAACGTAACCGAGTCACAATTGGTGGAACTCTGCATCATGGAATGATACCAGTCTACCGCGCCTTGTTGGAAAACCTATGATAGGTGCTCAAATCACATATTCAAGAGTACCTAATTTGTACACTTTAGTCGGCTTAAGCCTCATATATTGTTTATTT
>JAJJMA010264300.1:0-11367 GCA_023529015.1 Papaver nudicaule | reverse complement strand
ACTTGATTCTTTGAAAAAGTACAACAAGTAAGCACATGATGTTCTCCCCTATGGTTATGAACCACAAGAAAAAGAACCATATGTATTCTCCCCCTATTTGTCACAAAAATATGACAAAGTAGTTTGAGACTAGGGTTTCATAAACCTATGGAATAGGTTAAGCTAAGTACTCGCATATCAAGTCTAAGATGTCATAACTAGGAAATCAGGATGCTGATCTCTAAGTTGATTAATCTTTGGAGAAATATAGACACACTTTTCTCCTAATATTCCACATCCACGCTCCCCAAAAAGATTTGTTATTAAACACAAGCTCAGTTAAGAACTCCCCCCCATGTGGTGTTATTCAATAAAGAACAACTTACAAAGCCTAACATGGACAAAACAATTTAATGTTATCCAGTATACCTTTGTTTATAATCTCTTTCCCTTAGCCAGTTTTTTTTTGGAAAAGAGTATATGATTCCGAGTTTGTGAAAACCCTAAAAATTATACCATCAAAAGTTTCTTGATCATGAAAAAAAGCTTAACTTTTGTAATAGACATAACTTTGCATCACTACCGAGGTAATGGAAATAGATATGTGTTTCAATAAGATTGAGTAGACAAATCACGTATTACAAACATCATTAATAATATCTAAAAAGAACTTTTATTAATGAAATAAAGTAGTACATGCTGAAAAACTCTAAAAAGCATGAATAAGCAAACTACTTCTAGATATAGTTTATATTCTTTAGGCAAAAGTAAGAACAAGTTCTTACAAGGAATCAACTAATCTAGTCTACTAAGAAACGAAAACAAACAAAGACTTAACTCTGTTCACTGCCAGTGGTATTTTCTAACTCTTCAGAACTGCTCCAAACTGCCATGGTCAGATCCATCCTATATTTGAGATCAGGATGTTTTGAAGCAAGTAGATCGAGTTGTTTCCGTAGACAAGTAACATTATCTTCAAGACGTTTCTGTCTTTTGATAATGGTATGAAGTAGGTTCACGACTTTATTGTTGTTGTTGTGAGTTTCTTCTGCAGAATGACTTGATTCTTCATCACCCTGGTTATCACTATTCTTGCGTTTGTTAACATTAGTTAACATTTTACAAATAGAAATGTCAATGAGCTGCTGAGGCTCACCTAGCAGTTTACCCGAGGGTTTAACATTGTAAAGATCACAAATCCTTCCAATGAGACATGGAAACCCAAGGTTTTTGCCATTACGAGTCATTACCCTCATATAATATATAATCATATCACACAAGTTTACTTCTCGTTTGCTCTTTAAATAGTAAACCAATTCTGCAAAGTCGTGACTCCACAGAGAGTTGACCATCATGGAAGGACATAAGTTAGCAACACCAAGCTTCCCAAAGGTTCTCAACTCTATAGATAGATCTTCTGTTGGAAACATGCGATCCCAAGGAACTTCTTGACCTATCAGTTTCATGGAAATATCTTCATTGGTTGGTCTCGAGTTCACAGGTCTAGGCAGTGTAATAACTGGATTGGACAGACCTGTGAGTGATGATATGAGATCACAGTTTACATCCATTACTGTTTTCATAACCATTATTTTGAAGCTTAAGTTTTCATCATTGGTTCCATGAATGTTGGCATAGAACTCTCTGACCGTTCCTTCATAAGCTTTTCCATGACCATCAAATATGTTGCCCAAATTAAAAGACTTTACATATTTTACCACACCTTCAAACCTTGCACTATCAACAAGTTTTCTTTCTACAATGAGAGGCTTATCTTTGATGGTAAGATAGCGATTATAGCACTCTTTGTCATAGAAAGTGATTCCTAGGGATGGATCACGGTGATAGTTGTTTTTCTTTGATGTGGAGCTCTCTCTTGGTGGAGTAAGGGTATTTGCCATTGGCTTTCCTCTAGCTCTTGTCATAATTCCACACAAGCTTAATTCAAGAAACGTATTCAACCCTTACAGACGTTCTTGAAGTGATTCGTAAACAGATCAGGAAGACTTGTCGCGATTCAGGAGAATTTCTGATACGAAAAGCTAGGGCAGCGGTTCCCGAACCGTACGAAGGCAGAATAAACTGTTTGTGTGTGGTGCGGTATCTCGGATATATATAGGGGACTGCAGACCCTAATCTCGAGATTCTAGTTGTATCAGAATTCAGATTTACTCAAAAATCCAAGTTTTACCTTAATACAAATTCCTTTTGCATGGGACTCCTAAGAGTTTATACAAAACTGAAATTGTATGTGTTTCCATTTTAGGAAACTAAGGTATTTCCCTTTTTGAGATAATATTGACAGGTTATTTTCTCAAGGGTACTTATTCTCCATGATTTTGATTTTGAGAGCTACAAAAATCAAAACTCCTTTACCTTGCCGGAGCAATGGCTCGACACACAAGTATATTACCTAAAAACCCAAAGAGACTGAATAAATCTATAAGAATCTACACCTACTTCCCTACACATTTTTCTCACCACACAAGTAAGTACATGATGAGAAAATCCTTTCATGGATTTTAGGGAGAGTAGACGTGAGTATATGGATAATCACAGATCTCAGGATGACAATTGCCATAGTGAGATAGATATTTATTGCCTTCGGTTTCCTTTGGAACATAGTCTTTTGCCTTTCTTTTCCTATGTTTATCCAAAGGGGTACTCATGAGATTAGAAGCATGCTTTGGAAGTTTTAAATTCCTTGACACAGAAAGTTGGCATTCTTTGTCCATGTGTCCAAGGTTTCCGCATTTAAAACATCGTGTATTAGCAAGCTTACTTCTTTGTTCCTGAATATTTTCGATGTATTCTACAAAGCTGACGTTAAGATCTTGGAGGAGTCGGCAGAGTAAGTTAATTCGAAATCTTTCAGGATTAAGAAGTTCCATGAGTTCTAATTTCTCGAGTGTATGTAATCGCATGATTTCATTGCGATGATCCTCGAGCATATTTACAAGCTTATCAGAACCCAACACATTCTGAATTAAGCATTGTATTCTCTGGTATTTTAAACTGGCGGTAGAGATAGACCAATTTTTTATGTACGCCATAACATACGAACCTCGATAAATACAAACAGTTACATCTTTTATGTGTTCACCGGCTCTGATACCAATTGAAAAAGCAGGGGTACCAAAATACTACCAACTTTTCGTTTGGGCTCGTGAGTCTTATGGTCAGATCTGGACGATCTCAAAAATCAATATCCAGATCTGTATAACCTGAGTTTGGATCTCAAGGGATCAGTCCGACACAAGACAAGGTCTTGGCAAATCCAATTGATGGATTGGGGACAACGATCAGGTTATTAATAACGTACTTCTTGTGTTTGCTTTAATTATATAATCAGAGAATATAATGCGGAAAGTAAAGCATACAAGACACCAGAGATTTTTTTAACAAGGAAAGTACAACCTGTAGAAAAACCTCGGGACCTCGTCCAGATAGAACACCGCACAATACAAACTGTCTACAAACACTAGCCTATTATAAGACTTCGGTCTGGGATGTAGCAGAGACCAATTCCAACCCTCCAAGCGAACTGGCTACCGTCGCACTCCTTACATCTCTAGATCCCCCACAGATCGTCACGCACTTGATTCCCCTAGCTGACGTACTTTACAGGCCTAGGATTTGCTTTAACCGCTGTTAAAGGCTTGTGTCAATAATTCTGGCTTTGCAACCTCAATTATCAATTGTATGTTTGAACTGTCCTCTATCAGTTTGACATACACAAAGTGACTTCCTTTGGATTTCTCCAGGTCATACGGAAATCTACTTACAAGTGGGGGCTGACAAGTAAACCGAGTAAACTATGCCCAACTTGTCTCTACCTCAGTTGTAAACGAAGAATCACTTAATAAACTTATACAACTGGAGCTAACTAGGTCTTACAACACCGAGTGCAGCCGTGCATTGCTTCCTTTCAACCCTGTGTGTAACGTATCAGTTCTTGAATGGCCTTATATCAAAGAGAATGACCGTAGAATAGACAAGAACGTGATCAGGTTACCAAGGTTACAGGTTACTCTGATCTCAACCACTAAGGTCTCAATCTCCTACATGTGCTTCCCAACTCTCAAGAGAAGTCTTTATAGTTGTTAGGTAATTCCCACAGAGGAACTGCTACCTAATAGAGGATGACTATACCACAACAAGTATTCACCGAAGTGAAAAGAGTTTACGGTCAATTCCACAGAGAAATCTCACGAATGCTTGATGTTTGCAGTTTTTCGTCCCTTAAGCCTCTATTTATAGCACCCAATAAGATAGGTTGCTTAGGAATAAAGAAACTAGTTACTTGTCCCACAAGTTTAGGAAATCCTAACTTGCAAATCAAGTAAACAGAGATTTATCTCAATTGGAATTCATTAAAAATTTATCTGCCAAGTGTTTTGTTAGCTCAAAAACACTTCAAGATAGAAATCCAACAGAATAGAGATAATCTTTATCTTATTGACTCACTGAGATTCGTTAGATGGACCTCGTGATAAACAAGTCCAACTAAGAGATAAAGGAGTCAGAGTTTAACCCGTGTGAAAATCCCAGAGAATATTCACCTTGGACGGTTCGCAAACCGTCCTTCTGAATTCCGGCCAAATACATCGAATCTGTGGTTCACGTACATGTACGTGTACAAATTGATGCATTGGAACTCAGGAGAAAATCCCAAGTCACTGTTCACGAACCGGTTCGTGAACCCCCTTAATTCAGAATTAGGGTTTAACTGGATCCGCTGAAAGTTCTGGGCTGGGCCAGTACTTAGACGTGTTAGACGCCCTCGGTTATAATCCACTGGACTCTTGCTCAAGAGTACTCCTTTAGATTCACCCATATCCAACAAGTGATTTGCAAGCAAACCATTGCAATGGGCAAATGGTATCGAATCTATCTCATGCATTCTTGTAAACTTAGTATTCGTGGGAACAAATACCAACATAACACATGGTCATATAGACAACAACAAGATCTCAGTCGCTATTAGTATATCTACTAAAGTAGCCGACTATTTCGAAAGATAGAATAAGTAGAATAGAAGAATTTCCATAATAGTCATAACTCTTACTAACCTTTTGTCGATGAAGAATAATTGATGTCTTCTTTGTATTCACAGTCTTCGTCTTCAAGGTCTCTACTACTTTGTCTATATCCCAATTCCGAAATCTAAACTCTAGTAGGCTAAATCAAGATTGAGTTTTGACACCTAAAACTGACAACCAGCTTGACATACCAACGCTAGTGGGTTTGACCGGACAATGCCCTAACAAGGTTACAGAAATGTAGTATGGGTGGTGGGAGACGGTAGAACTATAGAAGTGTGGGAGGACAACTGGTGTCCTAGTCACGAGTCATAATTGGTGGAACCTGACACCCATGATCAAAGGGTAATAATTTGGGGAGACCTTATGCATCGTTGTGAAAAGCACTTGCCTTGGAATGAGAAAAATTGCAGGATTTTTTTTATGAAGATACATCCACTAGAATAAGAGAAATCCAAGTCATTAACAATATAAGTGATGAGGTAAGGTGGAAACTGGAAAAGAAAAGGAAATTCTCAACAAAATCGATAACAACAAATTGATCAGGAAAGGCCATACTCACGATCATGATTAACATTTGTTTTGGGGCAGAATCTGGGTCAAGAGAACATTGCCTAGAATTAAAATTTTCATTTGGAAGTGCACTCACTCCATTCTCCCTTTTAACGAGAGAATGACTCGAATACTGCCAAACATCAATAAAATTTCCCCCCATGTGTGGGAAGCAAGAGGTAACACTCAACCATCTCTTCATGTTCTGTGATTTCATTATTTCAATTTTTAAGTTGAGGAAATGGGACCAGTATATCAACAGTGCTTTGAACACTACCTTCTCAGACTCCATCTCTTGTTTTGTTTTGTATTGTTTTGTTTTGGGGTATTCAACTTGTGTTGATTTATGGTCATATTTGTGCCCATAGAGTATGCAAATACTTTCTAGTACACATATGCTTTGAGGACAAATACAAACACTTAGACGAGGAGCTACACTAATTGCAGAATTTCTTCAAGTGTGCCCTAATTACATATATCACCAAATGTAATCGCTAATTAAATGTGACAAATTATTTGACCCAAAAAAAAAATTAACACCAAAGGTTAAAATGTAATAGGAACAAAATGGAATTGGAGAAAAAACATCATGCTTCCTTCGAAACTAAATGGAAGAAATTTAAACTACTCATGAACCACATCAATCTTTAATTGATATCAACATATGATAACTTTAAATCTTAATTTCAAAGTAGCATATATGATTTAATCTATTTCTTTTTCTTTGGGTAAAAGACTGTCAGATGAATTCATTTTGAACTGTAAGAACTAAGAAGCTAGAAGTTAAATGAACAATGAGAAAAAAAAGTTTCTTTTTCAAACATAACGTTAAAAAATGTACAAATGATATGTTTCAGGCGGATGCAATTTATTATACTGGGTAACCAAATATTGGAGTAAGAAAGATCAACACATTCTTATGATCCAAAAAGCGTGAACAAATTTTGAAAAAACAGGGGTACCGAAATACACAACCAACATTTTAAATTCGTGATTCAATGGTAGATTTGGACGATCTCAAAAATCAGTTTCCAAACGGTTAACCTGAGTTAAATCGTAAAGATCAATCCTAAGAAAGACAAGTTTTTGTGAATCCCTCATAAGGATTGGAGATTAATTGTAGGTTAATGTACAACTTGTGTTGCTTTAAGTATATAATCAAAGATAAATGCGGAACATAAAGCACACAGGAAACCAAAATTTTTGTTCAATGAGCAAGCCGCAATCCAGCAGAAAAAACCCGGGACCTAGTCCAGTTTGAACATCGTACAATATTAAGATGTCTCCAAGCACTGGCCTGCTATCAGATTTTAGACTAGGATGTCGATGAGACCGACTCAAGCCCTCCAAGAGAATCAACTATTGTCGCACTCCTTTCGTGTGTTGGATCTCCCAATTCCCCACACACTCGATTGCCCTAGTTGACGTACATTATAGGCCTAGGAGTTTCTTTAACTGCGGTTAAAGGCTTTTGGTACTCGATCAGCTTTGTAGCAGAGAATACCAGTGTCATATCCGTCCTCCAACATATTAACACTCGAAAGTGACTTCGTTTAGATATGATCAAGGTTATACGAAAATCTCTTTTACAAGTTAGGTCTGACACGTAATCAAGTAAAAAATTCCTAAATTGTCTCTACCTCAATCGTGAAAAGAGTTGCAAAACTAATACTTACACAATCACAACTAACTAGGTCTTATAACACCGAGTGCACCCGTACGTTTCTTCTATCAACCTTGTAATTGATTAACTATTCTTGAATGACCTTATTGCAGAAGAGAAGGATCGTAGAATATACGAGAATAAGTATAATCCACCAAGGTTATAAGTTACTCCGATAAATACCACAAAGGAAAATATCTCCTACTTGTGCTTCACAACTCTGAAGTGAAGTCTCTTCTATAGTCGTAGTCCAATACCACGAAGGAACTTATACCTATAAAGGACGACTCTTGTTGATATCGGGTCCTCTCTAAGCCTCCTCCTAATCACAACAGCCCCTTCGCCTAGAGAGAGAGAAGTCACGAGAGAGGATGAAAGAGAGGATCCCCTTCGAACGCCATTTTATTGATATTTATAGAGGGTTCTCTCATATGTCATACTGACATGTGTCGCACAAGCTCTTTATTACAAAAGTACCCTTCCTTGTCTCTAAAGCCTATCGTGACTCTTTAGTCCAAACACCTTGACTAGCTCATTTTCCCCATTTGACTTATTCATGAGCTCTTTTTATGGGCCTTGGAGCCTTAAGGGGGCCTTTAGGGCCTAACCAAATTCCATGTATCGACATTAGTCTCCATGGGCAGGCATTCGCCTGGTCAGCAGTCACTTATGGATACCTTTAGTGCGCGTGGTGGTTTCTCCTTACCCTACTAACTCTATCGCGGCATAAGTGGTTTAATGTGCTTTGGTACCATCTGAAAAGACGAGGGTACCAAGTACACCACCAATCTTTTATTTTAGTCCACCTATAAGTCAAACCTTGACCAGTTCCTATAATCAAGAACTCACGAACAAGATCTCCTTCAGATCTGATTGATTCACACGAGGGAGTCATACAAGAATCCGAAAGACTATGTCAATCAACCAAGTACGATACTTTAATTATAAATGATAACTCAAATATAATGCGGAAGTAAAGTAAATTACACACAAGATTTTTTTAACGAGGAAACTACAAACTCGTAGAAAAACCCCGGGACCTAGTCCAGTTTTGAATACTCTTAAGAATTAAGCCGCCAACACACCTACTCTCAGACTTCGGACTAGCTGGTGCAGGCAATATGACCCTAATACGACTATTAGTCACAAAGATTTCCCCTCAGAATTCCTACACCTCCGACCACATCAAGGTGGTCACGCACATGTACTCCCCTACGCAAACAGACGTCATTTACTGTCTTACGCAAGAGTTGCCTCACAGCCCGTCGCGAGGACTATCGCTACCCAACCTCTAATCAGACGATTACAACCTTAGAGGACAACAACCAAATAGCGGCAGGTCAAATCGCTAGATGATATCCTTGGTAACTAACAGATATTTCACCGAAGTTGTTTTACACCAAGAGCGAGGATATTGAGTTTACTTAGGCAATAAACACTTTGAGAGGTCGATCAAGGTTTCAAACCTAAACTCCCGAAAGAGCAACCTTGTCGTCCCAGTTGGAATCAAGCAGATAGTTGTAGAAAGTACGATATGATATGACCTTGAAGAACGGTGTACCTGCAAAGAACAAATCCAATAACAGCGATCTTGATTCCACTATATATCTATAGTTTAGGCACACAAACCGAAAGCGGCTTGCTGACAAATCCAGGTTAATAGATAAAGAGTATGTTCTAATCACAACGATCTTGAGTGGCCTTATAGCAGAAGAGAAGGACCATAGAATAAACAAGATCGCAAGGTTTGATAGACGTGATAGAACAGAACACAAGTACAATACAAAGAAAACTAGTAAACATAAACTAGTTTCCCGTAAGAGGTACTTCTAGGTTTCTCGATCCCTAGAGAAGACTTTCACGTAATTCTATACCGAGAGCAAAAGCTCAAAGGTAACTGAAAAGAAAAGCGACAAACACAAGCTTACAACTCTGAAGAAGAGCTTGGTAGAGGGATAAAGCTTTTAGGAGAAATACCACTCTAATTTATATTGACTAAGGCTTAGCTTTGAAATGAGGCAAACTTAATTTCGGAAATTCCACAAAGCACATTTACATAATAATTCTGAAATTCCCCATTTAGTCTCATAGCATTTAATGAGAACTGATACTCTAGCATTTTATATTTATGAAAAATATTATTCATAAAGAAAATATATTTTCAAAAGAAGTTTAGCCAAGAGCAATCAAAGCAAATAATATCTTAAGGTATATTTGGATATTTCTTTTAATTCGAAATATAGCGCTTACCAAATATGCTCCCTGGGAAAGAGCTCAATTCGAAACGTGTCCTATTGTTTCGAAAATCTCCTTAGATATTATTACTTCCAAATGTCGTCATCAGCTTTAACAATGTCGACATTACTTCCTTGGTATTGCTGGGCTAACCAGAAGAACCTAGGTGGAAGTGGGATCTGGTCCAACGTGGTTCAACGTTCCGCATAAACGTATCATAACAGACGTGGACAAGCCTTGTGTGTTAAGCTTAAGTGAACACATAGGTTCAACAGACATTCCGAATCACGCAAATAGATATACCATTGGAAGTACGGTGCGAGATTCCACGAGTAATAGCAAAATGTTAACTCTCCTGAATTCTTGATTCCAATATAGATGTCAAGTTAATGATATCCAAGAATTCAAATCAAAACATCAAATGAATAATCAAATGAATATTTGATCGAGTAGTAAAATCATACGAAGATTTTAATCACGTACATTATTGATCAGAAATCATGTGTCTACCTATCTGAAGCGACTAACCATATTTTTGATGATGACTCAATCTCAAACTTCAAACCGAGAATATCAAACTCATTAATTCGTTGAAGCACAAATCAAAAAGATAGAGTTTGAACTTCGAAGTTACGCATTCTGAGATAACCATATTATGGTTTCGAAACGTACATTTGTTTTGGCAGAAACCAAATTAAGGTTTCGGAACCTAAAGTTCATTATATGACCATAACCGTATTAAGGTTCCCAAATCAAGTTTCCATATAGCGAAACCTAAAGCTTGGTTTCGAAATCTAGATTATGTTATCAAAACCTTGGTTAAGGTTTCGAAACAAGAAGCACATATTAAATTCTCCACAAATGTTTGATGTCGTACTTGAGAGTCCATGTGGTCGAGAACCGTTTCAGCATCACACCTTTTTAGCCTCGACGCACAGGAATATATTTCCCGGTTCACATAAACCTTTAGGAAACCACAGGGTCTTTCCGACCTTTTAGAACTCACATGGTCAAGACACATTGGCCTCGATTCTCAAGTCACTGTAACCCAACAAACATAGTTACGAGTCTGTGTTATCTCATTGGTCACAACATTTAGTTTCGGACCTGTAGATGGTGAAAAATGAGAGAGGGACAAGATTGTCAAAACACTCTCGAAACCATGTCTTATTCAAGGCAATCGCCTATTCAGGCTCATCTCTATAGCTCAGAGTGCGACCCATTCCATGAGCCAAATAAACTCTCTATGAGCTCTCTCTTATAACTCCGGTGGAGAGGGTAATATCATAGAGCAGTACTAATGATCTCACCAACATATTAAACCCATTGATCAGCTCAGAGCCAGACCTCGCTTGATGGTACACGGTGAAGAATCAACAGAGACGTGTCCTCATGGATTTCCTCTTAAATACGACTCAACACACGAGTCTTGGTGCAAACCTCAGAATATTGAAGCTCCAGGCCGGGCCGGAGCTCTCTGAGAAGCATACACCAGCCTAAACAGGCCTAAGCGGACCTAATCCCAAGTTCAGGATGGTCTAGCATACCATGGATAAACACGCCATGACCTCAAGTGTGTTGTAGCATAAGCACTCACACCGCGACTAAGGCACAGGCTGCCCCAAAGTCAACCTTGGCCAGATGCCAAAGCCATAAACGCCACATAGCATGGCACCACAAACCATGAGCCACCATGGATTCACAAAATTCAGCCTTGGCCAAGAGGTCAAGGCCATGGCGTAAAACGCCACAAACCTACTTGGCCTTGGCCAAAGGCCAAGACCATAACAAAGAACATAGCCGCAAATAGGCGCCACTAACCATGGCGCCACAAGATGTTTTGCCTTGGCCAAAAGGCCATCGCCATATTCATGGCGCCACAAGGTGAATGGCCTG
>JAJJMA010264280.1:6123-18404 GCA_023529015.1 Papaver nudicaule | reverse complement strand
GACTCGGCTATGTTTGGTTATGCCTTTTCTCTAAATTAGTTGATTGGTGAAAATAGGACGAGTCTGTACAAGAGATCCAAGTGATTAGCTTTCTGCCATCAACGTATTCTTCGTTGCTTCTAAAATATGTAGTATTGTGGAATAATGCAGGACAAGAATGGTGGTTGGTGTGGGATCCAGACATACTACGGGAAGTTTTATTGATGTAAAGGAGTATGACTATAGAGTAACTATAGTTGCTTTATTAACTCTGGTTAAGGGGTAATAATGGAAAAAAATTTGAAACCTTAAGATTTATAGAAGGACAACTCAGATTTTCCGTCCATGGAGGAAAAACAAAGAGTTGGCCGAATCGGAAGGAAAAATCAAACGTTTGGATTTCTGAGAAAATTTCTCATCTTTGTTCTTCAAAGTTCACAACAGAGTCAATCTTCTTTCTTCACAGTTCACGGACTCATGAATGGTCTTAATTTTCAACGCTACACCTAACATGAATAATAATAACTATACTTAAATTTTTCTGTTGGGATAACATAACATGCATGAGTCTATGTTTTGGACTAAATAATTTTTGTTGATGGGCTAACTTGAAAAGACCTTACAATTGGACTACCTAAAAAAATGTCATAATTTTGGGACGGGCTCTAGCCGGCTTAGCCCCCAGCTAGGTCCGTCCCTGTATGGGTAGTGAGGTTTTGTCCACTAACTTTTTCAAAATGAAGGAGGGAAGAAGTGAAAGTGGGGTTTTCCCACTATGCTAAAAAGAGAAAGAAGAAGTGTCGTGTAAAAATTTAATTGTAATAAAAAATAAAAAGGGAAAGATTTAAATTATTAAAAAAACAAATATCGGTTTGGACGGCACTCCAAGTGTCGTCCCTTGATTTTCTCCAAATAAAAAAAGAAAGAAAATTAGATTTCTTTTGACTTTTTAAAAAAAATATTTAAAAGTGAGACTTTTTTTTGGACGGCACTCCAAGTGCCGTTTTATTTTCCTTTAGTTTTGGTAGTCTTCACTACCAAGTACTCTTTCATTTGAAAGAGTGTATGAAAGAGTTTTGGGCGAAAGAGGGTTGATAGTCTCCCATAATAGCACCTAATTTGATCAAAATGGTAGTCCATCTTTCATTTTGAATGAGTAACACTACCCATAGGAAATGCTCTAAGGACGTTCCTATTTAGCCAGGCAAACCCTCCCTTTTGCAATCCCATGTGACCTAGCAAACCATTTTTCGGGCAGTGGTGTCGATGAAAAAGTATTTGTCGACAGAAATACTGTCGATCTCGATCGAATTAGCGTCGATAGATATTTTTCTATCGACGATGGAAATTCTGTCGGTCAACACTTCCATCTACATCGACAGTATCTGTATATGTATAAATTGTTGGGAGTTTTCTATACGGTCCGACTCTATTGCTTACTACCAATGATCTATTGACCACAAACACACATAGGTGCCATATAGAGATATATCAAAGCAAACAAGCAAGAACAATTAACGAGTAAATAGACATACCACAACACAAGATTTATAGTGGTTCGGCGAGCCTACTCCACTTGACGATGATGATCCTTTCCACCATAATGAAAATCTCCGAAGAACAATTACAAGAACCACATTTCGGTATTATTCACCCTTGTCTTTCTGGCATTACAATATCATGACTAGAAGACAACCTTGGCTACATAATTATCTTGATATCCTAGCATCACAACCCAATTGTCGTGATTATTTACAACTCTTCAAGAATACAATCCGCACTCTTCTTGTCGTAACCTTACGCTAGATACATGGAGACAATATTCATGATAGCCCCACCTTTCTCTCTTGAAACCCACAACTCCGTTGAGTTTACTTACCGCTCAAGAAGAAACCCTAGACTCACCAAGAACCTCTCACAAGATAATTACCACCCCAAGAGGTGGGATGGTTCCCTCACAATTCCATTGTGAATACCATTGTGGATACCATGACTAATCTCATAGTCTAGACCTCCTTATATAGGAGTCATAAACTTGATTCCCAATTATTAGTCTCATAGGATTAGGAAACCTTTCTCAACTAGGAAATCCATCTTAATATGGATATTGACCTAAATTAGGACACTTAAGAATATTCTAGAAGATCCTAGAAACTGTCCACCGTCCTAATTAATCTCAAAATTCTCCACATCGGATCATGCATTTTATGCATAAGACGATCAACATGAGATTACCGTCATCTTCTGAAATCGGTTACGCCCAAAGTTGCGTACGTATCCTTTCTTCAAGGAATCAAACCGACACCGTAGTTCACACAAGTCTCCACCTTTGTTATTCTTCGCTTCATGACATCATCCCCACCACCTTGCACCTTACGATGCCTTACTGTAGATTAAGTGCAAACAATGTTTGAACTTACTTTTGGTTACCACATTTGTAAGTATGTCTGCAAGATAAACCTTCGTGTGAGTCTTTCGTACAAAAAAAACTCTCCACCATCTACAATATCTCGCACAAACTGATACCGAACACTAATATGCTTTAACCTTCCGCGAATATCTCCATGCTTCGACAAATCTATAGCACTTTGACTATCACCATGCATTTCTGTGCAATCTTCTTTGACTCCAAACTATCCAATCAAGTCGTTAAGCTAAAATAGCTTCCTTCATGGCCTCATATACCGTTATCAATTCAGAAATTGTCTGCAACTGAATGTAAATACGACCTTCAACTTATTGAACCACGAGCCAATGTAAACACATATCCGGTTGTAGATCTCAAACAACCCACATCACCTCATTATCGGAATCTACATACTCACCTACTTGTAACAGTTCTTCACTACCACTTCTTGGTACACCAAACCTTCATCTACCATACCTATTAGGTACCTTAGATTCTTCATTTTAAACTTCATACTCAATCGAGACTCCAATTTCTCAATATCGACCATGCTCTTTACAACAATAAGCATGTCATCCATGTATAAATTAAAAGATACCAAAGAACCATCATTGCTAGTTTATATTAAACTAACCTTGTTAGCTTCCGAGAAACCAACCATCTTGTATGTATCAAGGAACGACTTTAAAATACGCATCAAACACAATCAATTCACGGATCATTGTCACTATGCGCAAATCTTGATCCCATTTCTACCATGAGTCTTGCTTTACCCGAGTTCATCTCACCTTGAGTCTTGATAATTCATAATCATATCTCACCTTGAGTCTTACTCCTCTTAAATCTCATCATTCCAATAACCAAAGCTTTTACGATAATTCTATTACCTTGCATACATACTCTTCATATTCGCAACAACACCTTAGTTTGAGCTGAATTTTCCCACCCCATAAATGAGTACCATAAGAAGTTGTCTTCTGACTTGTGCACAGTCACAGACCACCACCATAGTCAACAAGGTATGGATTTAAATGTATTCTTACCACTGGAGAGAATCTTGTAAGCAATACCTTCCTTGTGCATAACCCTTGACTATCAATCTTCTTACGACGTACGCCTCGTACTCAGAGTTTCTTCCTTTCACATGAACACCCATCGACCTTATTTCTGCTGCAAATCAACTTCTCCAATTTCAGTGGAGACCTTACGTCATGGGACTTCCTTCGTTCACCAGGAAATATTTCTTCAGTTATTGCCAAGGTTCACCGCTTTGAACCTCCACCTGATCTATATCTAATTAAAAACATATAATCACTTGTGAAATAAATTCACATACCCGTTTTATCAATCCTCCACCCAAGTTGAAGTTTCTGTGTTACAAATAAACAAAGACCTCACTCACCTCTTCTAGATGACTTCAAATTGGCGATAACATTATTGGTAAACCGTAATTGAGATGACACGCCATTTCCACATCAGCTCACAAAACATTACCCAAAAATACTTTAGGTAACATGCATCGTGTCTTCTCCACATTTGAGATTTCTTTATTACTGCAAAGTGCCCTACTACGCGTGAACACTGATAATACTTCTTCATGGACTCAACTCAATGAATCCCACAGTTAATCCAACTAACTCGTGTGACACTATTATCAGGCTGGGTTTTATATCACCATAGTCTTTGCACTACCTTTCCACAACTCTATCAACTATCATGGCGTACTACCACACTCTCCTTGTTAAGTCATCATATAACAGATTAATAACGAATCTCCATCCTTGAATACTTTCGGTTAAGATATTCCCTCATACATTCGAACGAATGTACTTCACATCCATTTCAGATGTACCTTCACTATACCTTTCGTATAATCAAAATTTTGCAAAACTCCCCCATATCTATAAACTCAACGTTCAAGACTTCAAGTTTCGCAGACTCCTCATCTAGCTTCTTCTCACTTATATGTCCCAGACACTATATATACGGGTCTTGAAGAACTAGAAACAACCTTATTTCTAATTCCCGTACAAGCTCCACCTACTACCGCACCACCGCATAAGAAGAACAAAAGTCTTTGTATCTTAGCTTTAATTACCAACTTTCAGTCTGACTTCAACACACCTTTGCAAATCCACCTTTCGTTACAACACTGCAACCTTTGGATTCCAAAGTACCAAGTGATGCAAAATTCTTCTTCAACTTAGGAACGTGCATGCCGCCTACCTTACTCCCATGATTCTTGATTTTGAATTGCTCTAATTCCAACCGTACCACAAGTATAATTACTATCGAGTAATACAATACCACCTCCCACGGACTCGTAAGAAGTAACTAGTCCCTATTTGGACTCATGAAAAGAACAATTAAATCAAATATCTTCACGACAGTCAACAGATGTGACCATCAACACTTCCTCCTGTTTCAGAACTCTGTACAACACTCACAATTTTCCTTAGCCTTAAGCTTTGGAAAATCTTTCTTCTAGTGTCCTTTACGTGACACTAATAAGTCAGACCCCGTCTTGGATAGTTCCTTATATCCATATTCTTAAAAATTCGGAAAACAACACAGTAGTAACATAGCTTGCTCTTTGTCTTTAACAACTTCTCCCACATTCATTAAGTTACTCATTAACTTCATGAAATCACCGATAAGATTGTTAGTAGACTTCACTTTCTTGAATCAGAAATAATCAACATTGTTGCTTCTAAGAGACAACCCTCTTGCAATCACGCTCTTCCCCGATCAACATCCTTCCAAAATCTATATGGTACTCTCACTTCAATGCGTTGTCAAACGACCTCATTGAATCACCACACTTCTCTTGACCTAACAAAGTCTATATGAGGTCTTTGACCTATGTTTATCTTTTTTATTTTTTTCGGGGGCTTCCACTAATGGGCTCCTAATTTATTTTGTACAATAGTTTTTTGCTTTAATATTATGGGACTTTAGCAAAAAAAAAAATTGAGATTGTTTTCATTAATAGTTTGTTTAGATACACACTCAAAAACTACTTTTCGACTCGACTTCTGAAAGCAAAAGTTAGTTTGCAAAATGACTTACGAAAGCCGAAAAGTTATTTTTTTAGAAGAAGTAGCAGAAGTGTTTTCGGATTCGTGTTCTTCTAGAACCGTGTTTTTGGCCCAATCCAAAACTTTTTGGCCAAATTGAATGAGTCCAAAATAGTGCCACCCAGACCCACTTTGGGTATCCCTTAGTAAAAAATATTTTTTAAAATGCTAATCTACCCTTCATAAGATTAGTGCTTTTTTTTATTAGTGTTAATAATAATGATTAGTAAAAGTGATTAGATTAAACTAAATCTTAACTACAAAATCTGGGTTTTGGTTTTGAGTTGGGTTATGGCGGAGAAGAAAAGAGGGAAAAAAATAGGTTTTTGGATGATGTTTTACCAAAATCAAGGAAAAATTGGTTGTTTGGTGTTCTTTCATCCTGTATACCTTCTACATCACGATTAATCTAATTTGTGTCGGTTGCTTCCATTGAAAAGCACCAAAAGTTATCATTTTTCCTTCCATTTGCGAAACTAGAAGGAGTTTCGGCCCACACAAATAACAAAAAATCCAAGTGAAACTTATCCCTCAAGAACAACTCGGCTCACTCAAGGTTTAACCTAACCAAGCCGAAACTAGTCTAAAACCATAAGGTTAATGGTCAATGAACATACAGTTTCAGCTCAGAGTTGAAAAAACTCGAGTAAGCCGAAACTAGCCCAACGTATGCTAACTGAGGCATATAGTTTCGGCTTGGAGTGTGAATTTATCGCGTGGGCCGAAACCATTTCAGCCCAGGTTTAAAATATGCCTTAAGAGCCGAAACTGCTTCTGGAAAGCAAATAATGAGCTTGTTTTGAATCTTCTAAGAACTTGTACTCAAAACACACCAAACATGCACATATATGCCATTGTACTTAACATAGAAACTAACATAACCGATTCAAATGCACTAAAAAAACATAACATAACCGATTCAAATGTGCTAAAAACAGAACCATAACCAATTCAAATGTACTTAAAAACAGAACCATAAACCATCATTGTTTTAAAAGACTACTTAACGGCCTCTCTTGTTTTTCCCTCGACCACCACCCCGCCCGTCTTCCTCTTCATCATCCGAACCCTGTCCATTGCCTCCACTTGTACCTTCTCCGCCTTCTTGCCGACTCCTTTTGGTCTTCTTCTTTGGTTCCTCCTCCCAAAGAGCTACTTCACCCTTTCGAAAGATTTTGGTCAAATCCGCGACGGTCTTATCTTGCTCTGCCACCGTTAGTCCTCCTTTTTTGCACCTGATTTTTCCCCCACTTTCTTCAAAAGAGTGGTTCCTTGCTTGACCTATTGCCATTCAAATAAGAATAATACTTAGTATAGTTTGACAACTTCTTCTTCGCTTTCCTCCTCTCTAGCACTTCTTGGATTGTCTCCTGGTTCACGGATGGGAGGCCCTCCAGCCGGTCTTGGCCACAACAAATCATCGTCCCTTGGCGCGTTGTGGATGTGAGGGCCGCCAACCGGTCCTCTTTTATTCCTTGCACCAACCATTATTTTTTTGGTGCCGACTCGAGGCTCTAGTGATCGTGCATTTAAAATTGGAGTAACTTCCCCTCTCCTGTTGTGGTATCATAAAATCGATGATTGATACAAATAATCAAATTTCGATCCAAAACAACAACTAAGCATGCTACACAGAGAGAGTTTCGGCTCACACGATAAAAAACTTCTCTGGGCCGAAACTAGAAGACCCAAATGGTAGATATACTGTTGGTTTCGGCTTAGAGATGTGTTATTTTTTATGGGCAGAAAATGCAGCACACAACTACCACCTAAGCTACAGTGTCGGCCCAGAGAAATTCTAAAATTTCTGAGCCGAACTGTACTTCAGGTGCAGAGAATAACAGTAGTTTCGGCTCAGACATTTTGAATTTTTCCAAGCTGAAACTAGTTCGGCTTAAGATCTAAACTTATTTCTAGGCCGAAACTCTCTCTGTGTTTGGAAAAAAAAACACAAATTCATCGATTCAATGTATTTCTATCAATTAAACTCAAAAAAATCATAAGGCGTTTGTGTAAATACCCTCTCATACGCATATCAGGATCTATTGGGGGGCTTTTCCTCTCCGTGTTCGTCGATTTCGGGACATTCTTCTTCGTTTTGACGAAAAGAACCACTCGCAATCGCATTCTTGCGTGATTTAGCGGGTTTTCTTGTCTTCGTCATTTTATCGACGAAGAAATTTCGTTAATCGTCGATGAATTCGTCAATGAATCGTCGTAGGCGAGGACGGAGGGTTTCGGCGGAGAAAGGAGGAAGAAGAAATAGTGAAACTAAATTGATTAGGATAGTTTTGGTGTTGGATTAAAATTAGAATTAGTGGGGGTAATTTGGTAATGTCACATTTTTTGAAGGCAACTTAGACTTTGCGCTTGTATTTTGTCCCATTCAATTTGGCCAAAAAATTTTGGATTGGGCCAAAAACACGGTCCTTTTTCTATCCAACCAAGCTATAAGGCTGTTCACTATGGATGAGAGAGAAATCATCCCAACAGGGTTTCTCCAGCGCCCCTCCCGGACGCCTGTTTGCTATGGAGGAACCCTTGGAGCGAGGAAAGCTATCTCGCTCAGCGAGGAAAGCTATATCGCTTCACCTGAGCGATATAGAGTATATCGCTTGACCGGTCAACACGAGATAGCTTTTCTCGCTTTTATCGGTCTTTACAGAACGAATCACAGACGATGCAGATTTAGCAATTTGTAGTAATTGAGAAATTGGCAGATCTAAATCAGATTTAGGGTTTACGAATTTAGTAGATTCAACCTTCATATCAAATCCATCGTATTTACTAACAAGACACTGAAAACTCTTACAATTAACATAAGAAGACCAAGAAACAGCAGTATCAGGAAAGGAAGAAGGAAACAGATTGTTGGTTTTATACGAAGAAGGAATCGGTTTTGACGGAGTCGGTGTAAAACAACGACGACGAGGTAAAGGATGACAACCACGAAGGATAAGAGATTCAGAGAGTGAAGTATCAAAAGGGCAAAGTGAGTAAGGTGTATAATTCATATAACGATGTAGAAGTTCAGGATGATCATGACAAGCTGAAGCAATAGGTGAAATGTGAGCATAGAGTAAGAGATCTGATGGGATTTTGAAGGTTTGTTTTGTAGTGATGATGATAAATGGTAGAGTGAGAGTATGTTTGTAGCTACCATTTGCTAGTAAAAGCAGTAGATTTAATCCCATTCCGATACCCATTTTCTCTCTTCGCCTCACTCACTGGCTGCTACTGTGTTTCTGCTTCTTTGCTCAGCTTCTTTCAGATCTATCGATCTGTGATAACTTTAGTCTAGAAGGATCACGGATTTTACAGGGAAGTATAGCTCAGATCTGTGGTGATCAAATACTTGAAGGGAAAAAAAGGTCAAACTCGCTTTCTGTAGAGCGAGATAGAGTATCTCGCTAAAGTGCATACAGCCTTCCTCGCTTTCCTCCCAGTTCCGGGAGGGACACTGCGCTTTCGCAGTGGGCGTGAGGGAAGAGGAGAGAGAGGGGAGTATAGGCGACAGAAATCTGTCGCTTTCATCCATAACTTTGATCCACAGTGAACAGCCTAAGCCGTCCTGATGTGTATTTTCCCTGGTGATTTGTATCACATGTCGTTACTGCAGATGAGTGATGCACATGCACTATTTTTGATTCAGGCTGTAGACTTTGGGCCAATATGTAGGTTTATTTCGAGATTCGGTGTTTCTCTAGGGTTGCATTAACTTCTCTACAAAGTAGGCATGCCCATTTTCTATATACACTATTATCTGCTATCTATTAAAAATGGCACGCTGCATTTTGTTTTGAGCAAGTTCCTATTTTGGTGACTGAACGCAGTTTTCTTTTCATGTGTAGTAATGTTGGATCAGTGTAATAAATGTTAGTTGAGTCTGTTAATTGTCAGTTGAGTCTGTCAGTTAAGTCTAGTCTGTTATATCTAGTCTACTGTCTTTGTTAAGGGCTGTCATGAATATTGGTGGTATGTCACTATCATCGACAGCCTGTTCTTAGTTGTCTGTACACTATATATTTGTGTATTGTTGTCTCTCTGATCAGTAAGAGATCAGAGCCTTGTCCACCGACTTAGTGCTCTTGACATGGTATCAGAGCCATACCAAAACAAATTTTCAGATCTAAAACAATTCTGAGTTCATCAAATCAAATTTTTCTTCTAAAATCAGTAACTGTCTACTCAAATTTTCTGTTTTAATGGCGTCTTTACCTTCATCTAATCCTCTGAAACTTAATATTTCATCTCCAATGAAGCTCAACTCTACAAATTATGTACTATGGAAGTCTCAGATTGTTCCATTACTAAGAAGTTTTGATCTATACAAGTATGTTGATGGATCTACACCAGAACCGCAAGAATTCATTAGAGATCCAGCAACTCAAGAACCGACTAATAATCCTTTGTATTTTCAGTTTGTTCAAAATGATCAACTTCTTCTTTCCTGGTTACTATCTTCTTTGACTGAAGAAACTCATCTTACAGTACTAGGATGTTCAACTTCGTTGGATGTATGGCAATCTTTAGAGAATAATTACAATTCATCTGTGAAATCTCGATTGATGCAGCTTAAATCTGATCTTCAGCATCTAAAGAAAGGTTCCGAATCAATGCAATCATATTTCAGTCGTGCTAAATCTTTGGCTCATCAACTTGCTCAAGTAAATCGTCCAGTTCTTGATGAAGATCTTGTTTATCATATCTTGAATGGATTACCATCTGAGTTCAATGCTTTCCGTACATCAGTCAATACTCAACAGCTAAAGAGTCTTGAATCAATCTCTTCTTCAGATCTACTCAGTTTACTCTTAGGAGAAGAGCATCAAACCTCTGATTCTTCTCATGAAGTCACAAATGCTTCTGCTAATGTTGTTCAACAACAAAGTTTTCGTCAAGATTCTCAACCATATGGTAGATCAGATTCTCATTCTAACTCTTCATTTCGTATTCCATCTAATTGGCATTCTGGTCATCCCTCTGGTGGATTCAATTTTAGAGCAAGAGGTGGTGCTAGACAGTTTAATTACTTCAGAGGAAGAGGCAATTTTAGAGGAGGCAGATCTGATCGTGGTACTAGTTATTCTCGTGGTGGTTTTGGTGGTAGACACTCTAATTTCTTTCCACCAACTAAACCTTCTCCTTATGCATGTCAAATCTGTTTCAGAGACAATCATACAGCATTAGAGTGCAATTTCAGATATAATCGAAGTTATTCTGAACATCCTCAAGCACATTTGGCTAACTATGATGATTGTTTTTATGATGATTACTATGAGGATACTTGGATTCCTGATCCAGAGGCATATGCGGTATATCATGATGATTATCCACCTTCTTCTTCAAGTACTGCAGGTGAAAATTGGACTCCAGATTCTGGTGCTACTCATCATATTACCAATGAGTTGAGCAATCTCAATTTACACTCTGAATATCAAGGAGCAGATCATGTCAAGATTGGCAATGGTGCAGGTTTGTCTATTAAACACATTGGCTCATCTAATTTTGTGTCTGGTACTACTACATTTAAGATGCAAAATGTGTTACATGTTCCTCATATATCTAGGAATATGCTATCTGTGCTTCAATTTACAAAAGATAACAACTGCTATTTTGAGTTTCATCCAACTCATTTTTATGTGAAGGACATTCTCACTCATCATCTATTACTCCAAGGAACTGTTAAGAATGGGCTGTATGACTTGAACTTCAACTCTGAATCTTTCAAGCAAGCTTTTCTATGTGCTTCTTCACCAACAAAAACATGGCATAACAGATTGGGACATCCTGCTTATAGAACTTTGAAGCATGTTCTCTCTTTAGTTGATGTATCTGTTTTACATGATTTACAGCAATCTGTGTGTAGTGACTGTCAGTTAGCAAAGTCACATAGTTTGCCTTATCCTGCTTCATTAAATAATGCTGTGTATGGTCCTTTAGACCTTATTCACTCAGATGTGTGGTGTTCTCCTGTTTCATCTGTTAATGGATACAAGTATTATGTAAGCTTCATTGATCAATTCAGCAGATTTACTTGGATGTATCCAATTTCATATAAATCAGATGTTATTACTGTGTTTAAAAAGTTCAAAGTGAATGTTGAGAACTATTTTGACAGAAGAATAAAAATGGTGCAATCTGATTGGGGAGGAGAATATAGGAATGTTTCTACTTTCCTAACTGAGTGTGGTATTCAGCATAGAGTGAGTTGTCCTCATGAGCATCAGCAAAATGGAAAAGCAGAGAGAAAGCATAGACATATTGTGGAGACTGGTCTTGCTCTTCTGAATCATGCTTCTATGCCAATTTCTTACTGGTCTTATGCATTTGAAACAACAAATTTCTTGATTAATAGACTTCCTACACCAGTTCTAAATGGTTCTACTCCTTTGGAACTTTTATATTCTTTGGAGCCTGATTATGCTTTCTTGAAGATCTTTGGTTGTAGCTGTTATCCTTGTGTTAGACCTTATACTAAGAACAAGTTGGAAAATAGAGCAGTAAAGTGTGTATTTGTTGGTTATAGTGCTATGCACAAAGGATACAGGTGCCTTAATCCAGCTACACAGAAGCTTATCATATCCAGCAATGTAGTCTTTGATGAGACAGAGTTTCCTTATGCAGAGTTGTTTAAGTCATCTTCTTCACCTAATGTATCTACTACTGCTGTAACTATTGAACCTGCTTCAGTTGTTGTACCTATTCCAGCTTCTCCATATGTTATACCTCACAGGAGGATGACTATTCCACATATTCCACCTGCTATTGCTGTTACAACTACTGCAGTTGAAGATAATACTGTTACAACTACTGCA
>JAJJMA010264268.1:0-12836 GCA_023529015.1 Papaver nudicaule | reverse complement strand
TTTTGCCATTGACAAGTTCTCTTAATTGTGCTTTCATGAGCATAATCTCAATCAACACTCCTTCCATCTGGAGACCAAGCAAATCACAATCTTTCATGTTTTCCTTATGCTGAGGAAAGATTTCTCTACACCACTTGATGATATCATATAAGACATCACCATTATACATATCAGCTTCTTCAAAGTCTTGATAGTGGTAGGAAAAGTAGCAAGAAACCTTAGCATCTCTTCCTTTGATCTTAAAAGGAGGGTTAAGATCTTCATTAACCAGAATTCTCTTCTTCTTACTTCCTGTCATGCTGTCCTTTCTCATGGTTAGAGTAGGTAAGCAAGAAAACACTTGAATGATATAATCTATCAGGTGTTTGGGTATTTATAATAAAATACCAGGAAGGATTAACTCAAATAATGCATACCCAGAGTCCCATTGGATTTACATTCTAGGATTTGAGTAAACTTCGAAGAAAAATTTTTAGTTTTCGTAAAGAGAGAATGATGCCAGCAGGTTAATACATGTTTCTTTCCCGAGTTTTACTTACAGAAAACACTTTCACAAGGTTCGCGAACTGGTCCGCAACCTGATAGACTAGAGACACAGTGTTTATACGTTTCTCAGTAGTTTTTCTCAATGGCAATAGAGTTTTATTTTTGCCAAGGGGTACTGTATAATTCAGGATGTTATTGTGATAAAGCGTTCCTTATTTCCAGTACTCAAATAAGGAAGCTTGGTTGACACTAGAGTTTAGTGTCTTGGTGAGTTCCTGGAGACTCGCCATTTTTTCGCCATCGTCTAAACTTGGATGACGTTCCCTTGGAGTTATCATAGAAGTCACTGTTGTCATGATGTGACTCAGTGTGGGAGGGACTTCTAGATTTCTTCTTTTGGGAGTGATATTGTCTAGCAATATCAGACAACGCCTTGTGTAACTCCTCTTGAGTGACCAATCGTTTGGGATCAGATTGGTTTCTTAAAGAAGTGGTTGTCTTGTTAGGAGACTTACTACGTGAGACCCAAGAGGTTCTCTTATCCCACGATCGATCATTATGTCTCCGTTTCTCAGTAATAGTTCTGACATTTTTCATGGGTGAAGATGATCTCTTGTAGGCCTTATTTCTAAGGGTCACCCGTGGATTAGGCCTGCAGAGTTCAGACACGTTTTTTAACACAAGGTTTAACGTGTGTTGCAGTTGATCAATCTGCTTTTCCTTCTTCTGACTATTACAGCTTCTTTGGTGGTGTCCTTTCTTTTTACATAATCGACATGTATTTCATATCTTTTACCACCATTCTGCTTATCACTATCATTACCCTAGGAATCAGATAATGTAGTCACTACATTCGTGGTGACTGAAGGTTTTGCCTTTTTTTAATTAGTGACTTTAGCAGATACAATGACTCTTTCTGATGCAGATGTGATAGTTGGAGTGTACGGTTTTTTCACATCGCTTCTTGAAGCGTTTCTGATTTACTATGGATTTGGGACAAGTCCATAAGTTTCAGATTCTCTTCTTCAAGAATTTTGCATCTTTCTTGAGCATTGGCTAAGTGATCTTCTACATTCTTCTTGCTGATCAGAATGCTTTTAATTTCCAAATCGTGTTTTTTCGCAACTTGTTTTTCGCAATTTTGACTCAAAGTAAGAGCAGTTTCTAGGCAAGAAATCTTCTCTTTAGACTCTTTGAGTTCTTGAACAACAGTTTCCAATTTCTGGAGTTGTTGTTCTAGGAGTTCTGAAAGTGAGCATTCCCGATTGTATGCATCATGGAGATCACTTAGACTTTGAACATATTTTTCTCCCAGGGATATGTATTCCTCTGTTTGTTCAATCTTGAGATTTCTGGATGAGGGATCATTCTGGATTACTGCACTTTGGAGTTTACCAGAATTTATTCCAACTTGTTGTGAGACAGATGGAGTGGATGTCTTTGGAGTAGACAATGACTTTGAGTAGTCAAAGCCTGATCCCTTCATTTTGACGTTATTTCACGAACCAAGATAAACACAGACAGTTACGTCTTTAATGTGTTCACCTGCTATGATACCAACTGAAAAAGGAGGGGTACCGAAATACTACCAACTTTTCGTTTTGGCTCGTAAGTCTTATGGTTTATGTTTGGACGATCTCAAAAATCAATATCCAAACTCTAATAACTGGAGTTGTGATCTTGGGATCAACTCTACAAAGTTGGGACTTTGGAGTTAAACTCTACAGTTATTGGATAACGTACTACTTGGTGCTTTAATTATACTATCAGAGATATAATGTGGAAAGTAAAAGCACACAAGACACCATAGATTTTTTTAACGAGGAAACTGCCTTACAGAAAAACCTCGGGACCTCGTCTAGATTGAACACCGCCCAGTACAAACTGACTACAAACACTAGCCTACTATAAGACTTCGGTCTGGGATGTAGCAGAGACCAACTCAAGCCCTCCAAGCGAATTGGCTACTGTCGCCTCCTTACGTCTCTAGATCCCCCACAGATCGTCACACACTTGATTCCCCCAGCTGACGTCCTTTACAGGCCTAGGAGTTGCTTTGACCGCTGTCAAAGGCTTGTGTCAGCAATACTGGCTTTGCAACCTATTGTTGACGTATGTTCTAACTGTCCTCTATCAGTTTACCACACACAAGTTGACTTCCTTCGGATTGTTAAATCCAGGTCATACGGAAATCTACTTCACAAATCGGGGCTGACAAGCAAACTGAGTAAGCTATGCCCAACTTATCTCTACCTCAGTTATACACGAAGAATCACTTAAGAAACTTGTATAACTGGAGCTAACTAGGTCTTACAACACCGAGTGCAGCCGTGCGTTGCTACCTTTTCAACCTTGTTGAGTAACGTATCAGTTCTTGAATAACCGTATAGCAGAAGAGATTGACTATGGAATAGATAAGAACGTGATCAGGTTACCAAGGTTACAGGTTAATCCGATTTCAACCAAAGATGGTCTCAATCTCCTACCTGTTCTTCCCAACTCTCAAGAGAAGTCTTTTATAGTCGTAGGGAGTTCCCAGAGGAGCTGCAACCTATAGACGATGACTATACCACAACAAGCATTCACCGAAGTGAAAAGAGTTTACGCTACCTTCCCTAAGGACCTTCACGTATGCTTGATGCTTGCGGTATTTGTCCGTAGACACCTCTATTTATATAACACTCAATAAGATAGGTTGGTTTGGAATAAAGCAATCAATTACTTGTCCCACAAGTTAAGGAAACCCTAAACTTGATAACCAAGTAATAGAGATTAATCTCAATTGGAATTCTTTTTATCATTATCTGCCATGTGTTTTGTTAGCTCAAAAACACTTCAAGATAGAATCCAACAGACCAGAGATAATCTTATCTTATTGACTCATTGAGGATCGTTAGATGGAACACAAAAGATATTTTGTGATATACAAGTCCATCTAAGAGATAAAGGAGTTTAGAGTTTGACCCAAGTGAAATTCTGAAAGAATATCCACTAAATCCGACACCAGCAAAGTAACCAACATTGGATTCGCGTACCGGTTCGCGAAATGTTCAGTCACTTTGGAACTCAGAAGATTTCCGAGTTTGGTTTGCGAACCGGTTCGTGAACCGTCCGCCTGTCAGATTTCGTCAAATCTGGATTCCGCTGGAAGTACTGCGCTTAGCCAGAACTTAGATGTGTGTACGTCCTCAGCTGTAATCCATGGACCCTTTGCTCAAGAGTACTCATTTAGATTCATCCATATCCAACTAACAGTTTGCAAGCAAACCATTGTAATGGACACATGGCATCGAATCTGTCTCATTCATTCTTGTACTCACAGTATTTGTGGGAGCAAACACTGGTCATGACACAAGGTCATGTTACACAAGAATACGATCTCAATCGCTATTTTCACTACTAAAGTAGTCGACTATATTTCGAAAGAATAAAGAGTAGAATAGAAGAATTTCCATAAAAGTCATAACTCCTACTAACCTTTTGTCGATGAAGAATAAATGATGTCTTCTTTGTCTTCACAGTCTTCGTCTTCAAGGTCTCTACTACTTTGTCTATATCCCAATTCCGAAAACTCTAGTAGGCTAATCAAGAATTGAGTTTTGACTCCTAAAACTGACAACTAGCTTGACATACCAACGCTAGTGGGTTTGACCGGACAATGCCCTAACAATAAGGATATATAGAAGAGGGTATTTGTTTGGGTGTTTT
This sequence comes from Papaver nudicaule, assembly GCA_023529015.1. Lineage (NCBI taxonomy): Eukaryota > Viridiplantae > Streptophyta > Magnoliopsida > Ranunculales > Papaveraceae > Papaver > Papaver nudicaule. The sequence continues at coordinate 8,642 of JAJJMA010264268.1, read as the reverse complement.
TTGATTAGTTATGTAGTTACATTAGTAGTAAGATTAGTAGTACAATTAATAGTAAAATTAGTGTAAGGGTTTTTTAGTATTTGCACAAAATTTTAGCACCCCTTAAAACTAAGATGGGATATGGTAAGCACATCTTGCCCCTATTAAAAAAAACCTTGCCCTTAAAATAGCAAGGCTAATGAAGCTGCTCACAATCTTGCTAGATATGCTATTCAGCATTGTCCATGATTCATGGATATCTCCCCAAATCCCTGCCCATATCTTGTCTGCGATAGGGGTAGTCTCTCAGCTACGTTCGTATTTCTTTTGTCGTCTCTTTTCTTTTTTCTGTTGTTCTTTTTCCTTTGCTGTTGTTGGCCGCCTTGGTCTTCAACCTATCAAAAAAAATAAAAAAGAAAAAATAATTACGCTAAAAAAGAAAACAATAAGGGGCCGCCAGCCAATAAAGACCTCAAATATGTACGCCAAAAAAATTGATCAACAACACAAATAAATTTTTTCTTATAACCAATATGAAATAGGGTTTGAATTACGATTTCAAACTGAGCATGAAATTTTCATACTCAATTTGAAACAGGTTATTGAAAAAAAACATATAAGATTTTCTTTTTATTTTGTACATCTTTTTATTGATTAATCTTTTTCTCCATCATCAAACTAGCTTGATTAAAGTGAAAATGTTGAGATCAATTTTGTTGATAGTGTATGATTTGAGTATTGACTAATATTTTTAAGGTATAAAGAAAATTTAATTGACTGACATTGTTGGTCAAAGTCAAAGAGTGAGCGGTTGCTCAATAACTGTTTGCAAAATTCGAGCAGCTAACGAGCACCGACCCAAAATATAGACATGAACTATAGAGCTTGTGTTTTTTACTCTTCATATTTTATTTACAATGTGAAAATTTTGGTCACTTTTTAACTATAGTGTTTGCTCTAAACGGAAGAGAAAAACTTCATTAATCCACAAAGTCAGAAGGAGTATGTATTTCCAAAATTTATTAATAAACAACAGAGGCACTTGCATACTAACTCACTCTCATGTCATGTGAGTTTTTATTAGAATGTGGCATCCAATTCTAAACCAATTGACAATGAGTGGAGTGGTTCATAAGATTATTAATATACCTACATTTGGCCCCATGAAAAAATAATTCCGGCGGATGTTATATAGTGAAATCGGAAAACCCTTATAAAAGAAGATTGTTTTACCCTTTCTCAATTAGTTGCTAATTACATGATTAGAGTCTAAACAAGATTAATTAGTCTTAATTCTCACATTAAAACAAGATTAAAAATGATCAAACATTATCAAACATGAGAATCACCCAAGAATTTTTTAACCAAAATCTTGAATCTGAACAACACATAATCGGTCTATATATATATAAACATAAACCGATTATGCTTGGCTTCTCGAACAATCAGTATAGATTTTTACCATCATCCGCCGATTGTTGTTAATCTACCCAGAAATTCAAATTAATCAATCGGCTCATTTATACCATCTATTACACCGAATATAATAACCAAAATCGTCTTATATTAATGGATATAAAGGACGATTATGGTACAAATAGACAGGGAAAACCATATACTTGATCAACCACTAATCGGTTTATCTCAGAACAAACATATAAGGATTTAGAAAATCAATTTTTTCTATCGGTAGTTAAAACCAAATTTAGAGAACGATTATTGACTATCGCCAGAAAATCGTTCGGTATATGCAATATTTTAAACCGATTCTGAACAATTGTTAAATAATCGTTATATATATATAAACCGATTATATCCAATAAAAAAACTGGCAGAAATTTAAGGACTGAAGCTTCATTCATTGATTTAGGAAATTGAATTCATAGGTTTAGGAAATTTTAAAATTACATAATCTAGTAGGTCCAAACTAGCCTGTCATCCATTAATACTTCATCAATGAATCTCGGAGCACGTCTCTTCAACACGTTATAACACTTCTTGAAAGCGTATGGTTGTCGGCCTTGGCGTACTTCCCATACAACCGCGAAAGAATGTAACAATGAAACAAATACAAACATGTCTCGATACTCACTTTCCACCTACTAGATCGTTGGGGATGATGGTTAACCATTTCCATAATTCTAACGTACTCTCGCATATCCATCTTCATGTGATCTAATCGAAAGCTCAACATGCTTGAATTTCGTAGTTTTCGATTCCCGTTGCGCTCTACAAAGACTTCTTTGACCCTCTTCCAAAACATAGTGCGGAGTTCATTGGGTCGTTCACGTAGGACATACGCGAATGATTTCACTAGATCTAAGACTTCTTGCGCGTCCCAATTCCCCCATCCCCCTATTATCTCCTATTGAATTGAAAAAAAAAAACTAATGGAGGAAGTAGAACTTCAAGTTGAGATGGAGGGTATGTGTGTGGGGAGGTTCTCTTATATAGATGTGATCCCAACGGCTCTTTTTCTTGGGAAATCTATCAAAAATCGGTATATATGTTGAACAAATGACGCCGATTTGAATGATGCCCCAAATTTTAAATAAAAAATCGGTTAATAAATAAGTCCACAAGAGCCGATATCTGATTGATGAAAAGAAAAGTATTGGACAATGAATTTAACAACCCCAAATAGAAAATAAAATCGTTTACAATGCAGTCAACTGAAGGGCGATTGTAACGACAATCGGCCTACAAGATGAAATATAAACGCCGATTATGTCTATGAAAAATACTTTAACGAATTTAACCTTACACAAACAGACATTTAATCAACCAATATAACAGTTTGCGATAAAAATCTTGAGGAGACGGTAATGTTTTTCGTACTTGAAGATCTTCCCCTTAATTCGTTGCCATTCTTTCAAGCCCTAGCCAAAATTTCATCATCACTATTTTCCGAATGTTGAGCTCAGATCGACATAACCAAGTGCATAAATTCGTCGACTCTTTTATGTATTTTTCTCCATCGAAACCCCAACGCATTCTGATCTCGCTCGGATAGAAAATCATATAGTTTTTACAAAGACATAATTCTTCTTCCAACGTAAATTTGGGACGTGGTTTAGGTCCATCGGGTAATGAGTCTAGAGGATTTCTATAGGGTTTTCGAACCTTAGATGACGACGAAGAAGAAGAAGTTGTAGATGATTTGCATCGTTTAACTACTGGGTTACCATAGTGTCTAGGGGGAGTAGGATACCATCTCTTAAATGGAGGGGGAGTGAATAGAGGAGGAGATGTAGCTGATTTTTTGGTGTAGTAGTAGTTACTGATTATCTCCTTAGTTATGTTCCGAGTTTCGGAAGTAGGAGACGTTGGAGGAGTACCGGTAGAAGATGAAGGTTTAGCCATTTTGGGGGTTGGAAACACGATTTTAAAATTTTTGAGGAGTATAGGTAGCATAGTACTAAGAGTTCTCTATGTCATTCTATAGATGAAAGCCCAACGGTTATTTTTTTCAAAAATCTGAGCATAATCGGCGTTACCTATTTGTAACACACGCCGATTGTGGAGCATAGGAGTTTGAAACATTTGATTACCTATATTTGTTGTACACAAACTTACAAATCCAACGATTGTGTTTAATCGGCCAACACTGGATATTGTATTAACCGATTATTATCCTGAAATACACTAACTACTATCACATGGTTATGGAACAAAATAGGAAGCATCAATACATGAACAAACATAACAACCATACATTCATAACCAGAAATTCAACGATTTAAGTCTACGACTCTTAAAAGACATAATTTGTTCACCATCATAGATGTCCATAACATAAAAGAAACTCTAAAATAAGAACACACAATACCAAAACACATAATAAAACTCAACCAGTGAAACCAGTTCCAAACCGTGTTCGACTGCGGATTAGTTCCCAGCTCGGTCCGCCGTTGGCCTCAACAAGTGGACGGAGACGTGAAACTTCAGCACAAAGTGTACAACCACAAGGAAAAATATCCACAACCTCACCAACCCTCTTTCTTTTAAGATTACGAGGTGCTTGCGCTTGCCATTCATCATGATCGACAAATCTTTCGACTTGGGGAGGAACACTAGTGGAAATCAGCTCTTAAACGACCCTGAATAGGGGTGGCGTACAAGCTAATAACGACCCCTAGCCAGCGTCGACAGAAGCGTCGCGAATAAAGCGTGTTAGTGTTAGGATTGCAATTCATACCATCCTTCAACTGCCCAACAGTTTCTTCAAGGTCACGGACACGACCATCCAAAGCTCTAGTCTTCAACTTCTCTTGACGTAACTGCTCCATAGGAACTGTAGAAGCAATCAATTCAGTCTTGGTAATCCCCCCTCTAACGCCTCGAACACATCCCCTCTCATCAGGCCCAAACACCTAACAACAAGTCAACAAAATCAGCTAGTTAAAAAACAACCAAGAAAGAAATGATTTTAGCAAACCAAAATCAGTCTATGCACCCACAAACCTTGGCTACTTCATGTCTATCCAAATCTGTCTCTTTTCTATGCTCATTAGTTTCATATAAAGCTCTCACCATTCCCTGCAATGTACAGCCAAAATTACATGTTAGTAGAAAACAAATTAAAGAACTATTAGTCAATCAAACAGGTTCTGTTAATAATAGAAAAGGCTAAAGTACTCACAACATATTTTCTGCTTGTTACTTCATAAGAATCAGGGCCAAACAACCCAAGCTGATCTTCAGGAATTTCTTGGTACACATGGGTGGCCAAGTACACTACAGACCTTGTTACAGTACCAGTCGGACTTTGTTGTTCCATTAAATCCCGACGACGTGCGATACCATCCCTTCCAGTACTGTGTAAAGCTTTGAGTTGCTTCCTTGAGCTTTTTCCTATCTGCCTTAGTTTCTTATCCTTGTCAGTATTGAGCATATCCACAAACGCTTCCCAATGTTCTTTTGTCACACAACCAGGACGATTACTCTTTCTTTCGGCAACAGTAACACATTTGTCAGCAAGTCTTTTTGGCTTTGTCTTTCTATTCTTCCAAGACCTATTTGCCATCTTCAAAAACTTACCCTTGATGAATTCAGGTACCCTGTAAGCATTTTTAATCCTCTTCCAAGCTTCTTCCTTAAACTCCTTAGGTACCAGCCTCCAATCCTCAAAAGCAGGTGAGATAGTGCTCATGACTATCTTTCCAACTTTAGTAGCATACTGTTTAGAACCATCTTTTATAGGTAGTCCATTTGAATTGAATTCAATTGGAAGACGGTGATCATCTACAAAATAAAACAGGTAAGTATTAGAACAACACTTAGAATAAACTTAGAACTACATCAATTCAATTTAATCACAATCACAAACACTATCTGATACGATTATGAGTAGCCTACAAAAGTTCAACATATATGATTAAAGGCATATTACCTTCTTCTTCTTCTTCTTCTTCTTCTTCTTCTTCTTCAGCTTGGGATCCATGATTAAAAGCCTCTTGCAACTGGCTGACATCTTCTGCCTCAACTACAAACTCATTATGTTCACTGGCTTCACTACCTAGTTCATTAGCTCTACTTGGTGAATGCTCACCATCTGACGAAGATAGGTTTTCAGGTGCAATTGATGGATATGAACGAAGCAAGGGACTTGGCCAGTTAGGTCCCCTTCCTGAGGGAGAATTACCATTACTTCCTGACCTGATACTTGCTGAACTGGTACCTGCTGAATTGGTACCTACTGACCTAGAACCTGTCCTAGTACTCCCACACCGCAATCGGGTGGTACTTCCAGGAGCCCTTGTCATACTTACCTAAAAAATAATCAAATTGTAAGTTTCATTATCTCCACCATTACTAATCACAAAAAAAAAAAAAAAATTGTAAGTTTCACTATCGACAGCAAAAGGGCGCACTCATCATCTCCAAAGTTCTTCTTCTTCTTCTTCTTTACCAGCAAGTGATAAAAAAAAAACCAAGAAGAAGAACTAAACGATGATGAGAACAACAATTTTTGCCACATACACCTACAAATCACATTTCTTACTACACAAAGTCAGATCCTCATGCATGAAGCTACAATTTAACTGAAATGTCAACTTCATATCAATTTCATTAAACAAAAATGAAACTGTACCCTACTACAAACCAATTATCAATTTCATTTCTCTATACTCACATGCTTGATTCATAATATAAACCAAATAACAACAATTCACCAAATTAGAAACATATACCTGATGAGGATCCAACTACCAGAAATGCAACTGAACCCTAATCAACAAATCAACAACCAAAAAAGAAGTAAGTTAGAAAAATGAACACCCAACAAAATTAGACCAAAATTAAATCTGAAACACACAAAACTGAAATCAAATTAAACCCTAATTGTACCTGATGAAGAACAACCTTGATTCAGCAAAATCAACCTACAAACAATCAAAATCAGACGATTAGTAACCTCTTAACAAAACCCTATGAACAAAAACCTAAGAATCGAAAACACAAAACTGAAACCAAACAAAACCCTAACTGTACCTGATGAAGAACAACCTTGATTCAGCAAAATCAACCTACAAAACAACCAAAATCATATGATTAGTAACCTTTCTGTTAACAAAAAACTAAGAATTGAAAACACAAAACTTAAACCAAACAAAACCCTAACTGTACCTGATGAAGAACACCCTCGATTCACCAAAATCAACCTACAAACAAACAAAATCAGATAGTTAGTAACCTATTAACATAACCCTGTTAACAAAACCCTAAGAAATGGAACCACAAATCAAAGCCGTAAACAAAAAACAAAACCCTAGCTATGCATGTTTACCTGATGTAGAACGGCAACGGGATTTAGAGATGTTTAGAGAGATTTAATGATTTACGGAGAGGGTTTAGAGAGATTCAGATCTCAGAGATCTAAGAGCGAAGTTGAAGCGATAAGATTTAGGGGAGAAAACAGCAGCAGGCAGTGAAGGAGAGGAGGTGGGTTTAAATAGCAGGTTCTGGAACATTTGGGGGGGGAGGGGGGCCTCCCGCTAGCCAAAACAACAATCCCGCCATTAGCTCCTCAACCATCAATTGGGGTCGCAGTGTGGGTAGTTACCTAAAGGGTTAATTCGTTATTTCAAGTTTCATGGGTTCAACCATTATTTGGGGTCGTTGAATTTTTGATTAAATTATTAATTTTTTTTCAAGGCAACGACCCCCATCAGGGGTTATAGGTGGTGCAACCATTATTTGGGGTCGTTCCATAGGGTCGAAAAGGGGGCAATTTCCACTAGTGGAAGAAAATCCCGATAATCCCTATGCAGGCCAGGAGAATTTTCCCCACGCAAATGTCGTGGTCGTGGAAGAGGAGGATCAATGTGTTCATCCCTTTGACGTCGTGTTTCAATCACGCGTGGATCATCCTCACGAATTGGTGCTGGGGGTTCATGGTAAAGCACAAGCGCAAGGTTCGATTCATCATCACAAATTGGTGGTGGGGGAGGGCGATCAATGAGTTCGTTCCTTTGACGTCGTGTCTCAATCACAAGTGCATGATCAAGGCGCATTGGTAGTGGGGGAGGTTGATAAATCACAAGAGCAAGGGTCGATTCAGCATCACGAATTGGTGTTGGATGAACTACAACACATTGTTCAGTGGGTGTTGGTTGACCACTTGATTCTGGTTCCATGTTACATAAACACGATGGAAACGGCTTAAAAATCTAAAGGTATTAAGAGATTAATCGGGCTATATACATTCATACATAAAACGATTTAACAAAATCGGTGCATGTATTTATTAATAAGAACCGATAAATAGAAATAAGTTCAAAACTTTCTGAGAGAACCAGAATCGGTAAACCTACAACCAATTATCTAACGATTACTTAAGTTTAACATATATGGATCTATCATCCATAATCGGTGTTTAATATACATATCATAAAACGATTTTAAAATGCCAGTAACGATTTGGGTAGGTTCAAAAAAATCAGAGATAAAACAATCGGTATATAAAGTACTTAATGTTCAACGATTGTTACTGTGAAATAATAATCGTAGTTAATTATAACACAGAAAAACGATTGTTGTTCGAGACCAACAACAATCGGTATATATTTGCAACTACATACACCGATTCTGGGTGGAAATGAAGGGTTTCGATTATGCCATTTACGTGTAGAAATCAATTAAATTGTAACCATCTGTTAGTTTTACGTACTTGATTGTTATCGACATAGTGTAAGCTTGCTTTGTTGATTTTGAGGATATGATGAAATTAGGGTTTGTTGTGTTAAAAAAAAAGGTGTTATGAAAAGTAGTTTGAAGAAGAAGAGAAGAACACAAGTAAAAAAGTGATTTAAAAAATCATAATTATGATTAGAAAAATCATAGTTCTAATTAAGTGTAATGCAAAGGGTAATCTAGTATATTCCACTAGATGAAGACATCCCATAGCAATTATCCCTAGATAGGTTTAAATTTTTATGGGGCCAAATACTCGCTCATAGGGCCAAATTTAATTTGGATTATTAATGGCATAATCTTAAAATGCACATACAATATGGGCTAATAGTCTCAACAGTTTTGCAGTATGGAATGAATTAAAGTGTCACCCCACCAACTATTTTGGAGCTTTCTTCATAATTTCTCTATAAATTCCTCCCTACCTTTGCATACAAATTCAAGATAAAACCCCATAAGTTTTACTC
>JAJJMA010264260.1:0-19020 GCA_023529015.1 Papaver nudicaule | reverse complement strand
TTGTGTAACATAACTACTTCATTCATATATGTAAATTATTTTTATTTATTTTTATAAGAATTCATATATGTAGATCACCTGCTTATATTTAAGTGATGTTAAAGACAACAAATTATAAAAGATAAAATAACAAAAACAAGCTAAACTATATCAATTAAAATTGATATTCATCAAGAGAAGATCGAATGAAATGTTGGAGAAAACTGGAACTGAAGAAAATTTTCATGACTTTATAGCTAACTCGTATCCCGTGTTCCTTATTAACTTGTAAATAAAAAATTTTTAAGAATGAGATGGAAGTACAAGTGGTTTAGGGAAGAAGGCTACTATCTACGAAGGATGGATATCTAATTTTTGTCCTCCGTTGTGTATCAAAAAGGTTGAGACTTATTTGTTTTTCATTGATGATATTTGGGATCAATTTTTAACGTATTTTTTATATCTAGGCTTGCATATGTTGGCCATATAGTAATGGGTTTGTATGCTCTCTGGATGTCTAGAATGAATTTGACATTGGTAGTAGTCTTCTTATGTTTTTTGAGGCAATCAAGTTTAACATTAAAATTCTTTTGGATGTGTCTTTATTGGACGACCAAATTGGAGTCCTTAAGGGATGAAAATTCGTTTTCTGTCAACTTTTGTTTCTTTCTTTTACAATTTCACGAACCCAATGATAGCCACAATACCATAGGTGGACAAAATTTTTTTATTGTGAATAGTTATATTAAAGGTGGACCGAAATCCGATAGATATAAGTCCAGACAGCTAAGTAAATATGAACAAAGTCTCTTATACTCTTAATTAATGGCAGGTTCGAAAAATCAATTTTCGTGGTCATAATAACCAAGATTGCAATCACGTACCCCAAAGTAGCACTTCCTCTCCCTGTTATAGCAAATGGTTGACAGTAGATGCGCTGTTTTTGGCACAACAGACTTTTTATTGGCACTGCAATCCATGACAAAATAGGGTAATCAAAACCCAAAACCAAAAACCCCTTATAAAATGGACAATTTTACCCTTTAAATTTGCAGCGTAAAAAAATGAAATGGGACGTAAAAAAAGAATTGGGGCGTAAAACAAAAAATTGGGGCGTAAAAAAACAAATTGGGGCATGAAAAATGGGGCGTAATAAAATGAATTGGGGCCTAAAAAATAAACTGGGGCATAAAAAATGAATCCGGGCTTAAAACAAAAAATTGGGGTGTAAAAACAAAAAATTGGGGCGTAAAAAATGAATTGGGCGTAAATGGGGCGTAAAAAATAATTGGGGCGTAAAAAAATGGAGTTTGCTCATAAAAAACTGAGGCGTAAATTGCCAAACCAAACCGTAAAAAAAATAAATGGGGCGTAAATTAAGTTTACGCCTCGGATTGAATACCTAACCAAGCGTATATATGGAGAATCAAGAAACATTCCAAAATGTTTACGCCTTGGTTTTGATGTTTACGGTTCACATTTTTGTGAGCATATTCCAAAATGTTTACGCCTTGGTTTGGTAGGCGTAAAACATTCTAGGGCAAAACTAGGGCATCTTTTACGCTTGGTTGCAAGGCGTAAACAATTTTACGCCTTATTTCATGAAGAATCACAAGCCGTAAAAACGTGTTTACGCCTCAATTCAGTATGGAATCCAAACCGTAAAACTGAGGGAAAAAAAACAGTCCCAAATCGATGATTCTAACCTAAAAAAACAATGAAAACATGATTGAAAACATGGGGTTTGTTCATAATTAGTACATGAGACGCATATTGGGGTCTTTAGACTGATTAGAGGCCAAATCAGTGGACGCCTCAATCTCACGAGTGTAAATCTGGTTTTTGTTTTAGGAGAAGGAGAAGGAGAGGGATATATGGGTAGAGGATAAGGTTAATTAGTTTTTGTTTTAGGATTAGGGTTATAAAACTAGGGATATTAGTTAAGATTTAGAAGTATTTTAATCTGTAAGGGTAATTTAGACTTTTCATACATATTTAGACATCCCTTATAACTACATTTGGATGGTTTTATTGTTTTGCAGTGCCAACAAAAAGTCTGCTGTGCCAAAAACAACGCATGATAGTAGACAGTCTGGAGACGTAATGAACTCATTCCCAATGCAAGTGCCAAGGTTGATCATGGCCCATAGTCTAAATATATCCTAGGACTAGGAGTATTCGTGGGCCGGCATCCATAGTCTGTGCTGGGCTTGCACGACCTGTTTTTGGGAAATTGCCATTTGGGAATAGGATTTCCTTGCGTCCATCCAAACTCGCCATTAATTCGATCAGCACCCATTCTAGCGAGTAAAGCCAAAAGAAGTGGTGTAGGATATTTTGTTGGCTCATTTAATATCTTCAAAGGAATATCAAACTCGGATGTTCTTCTATGCACAAAACATCTAGAAATGGATAAGAAACAGACCACATGTGTTGGTTATGAAAAGCTGCTCATTTCGTATGTGCGGTCACAAAATTTGTATGTTCATGTAATTTGTATATATATGTGGTGTTGTTGAGGTTACTTTCAGGTGGTGGTAAAAATGTGTAAAATTGGGGGAAATTAAGCAGTGAAATGTCGGAGAAAATTGAACGAAAAAGGTTTGTTTCCATGGTCATACTGTAGAATTAAAATTTTGAAAAAAATGTAAGACTATGTCAGAAAACTCACTTTGAACAATTGAAAAGCGGCTAAAGAAGCCAAGACATGTCTCCATGTACAAACTAAAACTCTCTACTGTATCAAGAATTCAGAAAATTCGGTCTCCGATCAAAATTTGGTATTTGTTGTCTGAAGTAACAGCGAAGTGTGATTTTTAATGGATTTCATGCATCTAGTTTACCATTAACATAAAGTTTCCATAATATTTTGTAAATGAGACAATCAATTTTAATAAGAACAATTTGAAGTCCAGTTATGATTTTCTCCTTTAGATATCCATTATCTTGTCTCATAGTGTTAGTTTGTTGTTGTTTGCTAAATGAATTAAAAGTGTTTCATTTTAAGCAATAAAACACCATGATGTGAGACCAGGAAAAAGAAACTAAAAGGGAAGAAAAAGAAGTGAAAGTAAAACTAAAAAAAGAAACAAATAATAAACAACTATTTACAATGTCATTTCCCTCAACATGGACAATATTATGCCTGTGATATGGTGAGGATATCCTGTATAAATCCTCATAAACAACTAATAGCGTGTGATTTTTTCAAAGCCTCATAGATATGGTGAGGATAGGGGTGAGCAACGGTGCGGTTCTTGCAGTTTAGGGGGTCCCCGCGACCGCACCGTCAAAAGGTGCGGTTTGAAAAATCAAACCGCGACCGCACTGTGCACCGCCGGTTTTTAGAACCGCGGTTTTGCGGTTTTTGCGGTTTGGTCGCGGAGACCCCGCGGTTTTAAATTAAAAAGTAAAACTTGAGCGAGGAAAGCTATCTCGCTTTCCCTATTTGAGCGATAAAGCTTTCCTCGCTTCAATTAAAAAAAAAAAATCAGTAGAAATATATAGGGGTCCCATTTTCATAGCTTCTGGATCACATCTCTTTCTTCTTCTCTTCATTTCCCCTTCTTCTTCTTCTTCAAATCAAAGATCAATACAGGGTTCATAATCACAAGGACAAACAGGATTCATAATCTTAATAATCCAGTAATCCAGTCTCTCTTACTGAGATTTGTTACAGAGAGAGAGAGAGATTGTGAGAGAAAGCCATGGCTAGGAGTTTGGAGAAGATGGCATCAATTGATGCACAGCTGAGACTGTTAGCACCTGGGAAAGTATCAGACGATGATAAACTCATCGAATACAATTCATTGCTTCTGGATCGGTTCATGGATGTTCTTCAGGATTTACATGGCGATGATATCAGAGAAACTGTAAGCATATCACCTGAGGATTTCTACTGATTTTTTTTTTTGATTTCATTTCTTTCAATTTCTTGAGTTTTTAGGTTTGATTATGTTTTTTTTAGATGAGTGAGAATCAATTTTGTTTAGATTCTATGTTTATTTTTGTGGATCTGATTATTTTTCGATAAACTCATGATTTATATAAGAGGTTTCATCTTACCGATTTGTTTGTAAATTAGAATTGGAAATTAAATTGTATGCATTGATTTTGAATTATATTATCAATTTTTTTTTTGGTCGAGATCATGTTTTTGAGTAGGAGTATAAGTAATGGAATTGAATTGGAATCATGTTTTTTAGTAGGAGTATAGTGATAGGAGTAATAGGGTCACCCGGGCATAGTTTGGCTATCCCTTAGTAACGGTTGCGGGGAAATCAGCGGTTCTCATGGGCGAACCGCAACCGCCCCGCTAAATGATGCGGTTTGGAAAATGGAACCGTCACCTGACCGTTGGATGAACGGTTTGGTTCTAAACCGCAGATTTGCGGGCCGGTTCCGGTCCAAACCGCGGTTTCGGTGGTTTTGCTCACCCCTAGGTGAGGACCTGGTCTAACCTTCCTAAATACTACCTCCGTTCCAATTTACTTGACGGTTTTGGTTTTGATACACTTGCTTTACACTTGCTAAAATTTATATTTTTTCACAATTTTTTAACAACACCCAAGCATTATATCTTCTACGTTACATTTCCAAACTCAAATGCATTGATTTTATTTAAAAAAATTGTGAAAAAATACCAATTGTAGCAAGTGTAAAGCAAGTGTATCAAAATCAAAACCCTTAAGTAAATTGGAACGGAGGGAGTATAACCTAAGAGTATTCATGGGCCGGCATCCATAGTCTATGCTGGGCTTGCACGACCTGTTTTTGTACTGTGGGAAGGAATAGGATTGCTCCCTCTTTTTAAGAAATGAGATTTCCTTCCAGCCGTCCAAACTCGCCATTAATTCGATCAGCACCCATTATAGTGAGTAAAGCAGAAAGAGGTGGTGTAGGATATTCAGGGCCATCTTATAGATTTGGGGTGCTTTAGGCAAACTTTTAAAAAAAATTGAGCTTTTTTTACATTACCTGTATATCACAAACAAAAATTGAAATGTATTTATCTGTAATAAACTTTAACATTTGAGTACATTAGCGGGATATATATTAAATTAAGAGCAACGCATAGACGGAGTGCGGCCGAAGGACACACAAAATTTTGACGTATTTTGAAAAAGCTTACCCATTCTAAAGAGGAAAAATAATATGAACTGATCAAAAAAACCCAAAAATAACACGATATCAAACCATATAATACCATAGTATAAATTCGATCAAAAAGGCCATATCTTTGATCAGTGACATACTCACAGTATGATTGTGAGTTCAGTTTGGCATGAGGTTCAGGGATTAAACATTTTGACATCTGTTTTCTTCTCACATGGGTAATAAAAACTTTTAATTTTGGGCCCCAAAAAATGGGGCTCTAGGCGGCCGCCTAGACTGCCTATGGCCTAAGCCGGCCCTAAGGATATTTTCTTGTCTCATTTAATATCTTCAAGGAATATCAAACTCGGATGTTCTTCTATGCACAAAGCATCTAGAAATGGATAAGAAACATACCACTTGTGTTGGTTATGGAAAGCCGCTCATTTTGTATGTGTCACAAAATTGATATGTTCATGCAATTTATATATATGCGGTGTTGTTGATTACTTTCAGGTGGTGGTAAAAATGTGTAAAATTGGGGAAATTAAGCAGTGAAATGTCGGAGAAAATTGAATGAAAAATGTTAGTTTTATGCACCATTTAAATTTGGAGATATTTGAGGATTCCTGGTGAGTTTACCAAAGTCGCATTGAAATATTTAACAATTGAAAAGAAATCAAGACCATAGCGTGCTTAGTCAGTATGAATTTAGATTGAAAAATTGAAAAGAAATCAAAATTAAAGATTTAAGAATTGTTAAGAAATTCAAATTATGTCCTCATGTTCACGCTGTATTTCTAGTCCACCTAATTCTCACGGTATCCAGAAATTTCAGTCTCCAATCAAAGTTTGGTTTTCTTTTTTTGAGTAAAAGTGTAGTGCAGATTTTGTAATGGATTATTTAGTTTATCATTTAATACAGACTTTGCATAATTTTTTGTAACTGAGACAATCAATTCTAATGTGAAAACTGAAGTCCACGTATGTTTATCTCATAGTGTTAGTTTGTTGCTGAATGAATCGAAGTGTTTCAATTAAGCAATAAAACACCATGATAACAAAAAAGAGTTACACTGTGATTTCTCTTTATATTTGGTGAATTTGGATATTTGGTGTTAGCTGCCAAGTGCCAAGTGCCAAGGATGTTGTTGAGACTTGGGTGTACATAAGTTTGGTCCATACCCTGCAAAAAAAAATCCCATCTACCCTTTAAGATAAAGGCTGATTTAGGGGCCAGATAAATTACTAGGGACACCAAACTAATGAGACAAAATAGAAACATTTTGGTGGTAATTAAAGTCATCCCATATATTTGGATATAATTAATCAGTATTAGTGATTTTAATTAGGTTGG
The DNA here is from genome assembly GCA_023529015.1 of Papaver nudicaule. NCBI lineage: Eukaryota > Viridiplantae > Streptophyta > Magnoliopsida > Ranunculales > Papaveraceae > Papaver > Papaver nudicaule. The sequence continues at coordinate 12,590 of JAJJMA010264260.1, read as the reverse complement.
CTAATCAATTGTTAATTTTAATGGCTAAATAACCTCTCCTTCTCCATATTGTCACCACGTCGCCACCACCACCAGCAGCAGAGCCGCCACTGCTGCCACCACCACCACCACCCCCTCTCCCCATTTTCTATTTCGTCTAGTTTACTCCATTTTTGTCTGGTTTACTACATTTTCGTCTGATTTCATCCATTTTTGTCTGGATTTTTTTTCCGTCGAATTTTTTCTTTTCTACACTAAATTCGGCTGGATTGGTTGTCGTTCATTTTCGTTTGGGTTTTTTTCGGTTGGATTTTTTTTTTTACACTAAATTCGGCTGGATTGGTTGTGGCAACTTAGCTAACCAAATTTCGTCTGATTTAGTCCATTTTCGTCTAGGTTTTTCTTCAAAATTTCGTGGTTTAGTCAAACCGCAGCTAAATTTCGTCTGAATTTCATTCCTAAATCCATCCGAATATCTGGTTTCATAAAAATCCAGCCGAAATATAGATGATAAATGACACATATGCTGCTATAACAAAAAACACTAACCAACCAAACAACATTCCAGTCACTTCGGCATGGATAAAATCCAACAGAAAGTAGCCATTAATCACCATCACCAGACCAGCCACAATCCACGCTGCCACATCTACAACACGAAACCATCAGACATTGGTTAATAATTTCTTTGAGAGACCAAATTTATCAAAATAGCTCAGATCTGTTGGTGACACCATAACTGGAAGCTTTAAGAATCAAAATATATAGAACAAAAACTGCCCAGTCAGGTTCTCTAATTTTATTTAATCATGGGAAGTAGAACTTCATCCTCTCTGATTGTAGAAAGTTCTCACATCTCTTACATCTGCCAAACAATATGACAAGATAATCTTCGGAGAGAGTCGAACTATTTCTATGAAAATAAGGGATGGAAATAAGTAATCATGGTGGCTGATAGAAATGGTGGCAGCGGCGGCGGCGGCGTTGGTATTGGTGGAGGCGGTGGTGCTGTGATGGTGGTGAAGACCTGGAGAGGAGAAGAAGATGTTTTGATTATGCTTTATTTTGGACACCCCTTATAACATATCTAGGATATAAATATTGTTTTCCGGTCTCCCTATTAATTAACCCGGCCCCTAAATCAGCCTTTTTTAAGAGAGCTTAAGAGAGACCCAAGCAAGACTTTAATCAATCCAAGTGAGTGACATGACATCCAGAAATACTTGCATTCCTAGGGTGAAAAATGCAAAGGGACCTTGTTGGTGGTGTTAGCAAAGAATGCATGTGCACCGAATAAGAAACATGAGCGTTGGTTGTTTAAAAAACTGTTCGTTTTGTATGTCTGCTAACAAAATAGCTGTTTTCATGTAATAATTTATATATGTGTTGTTGAGAATTCCGATTACATTCAATTGGAAGTAAACAATGAAAAGAAGTGAACTATTGGAACGTCGGAGGAAATTGAAACCTAATGAAAAATAAAATTTTTGTTAAAGGGAGAGCAAAAATGGATTTGAGGAGTGCAAAAATCGTAGTCAACTTATGAATCGGTACCTATCCAATATATTATTGTTACTTGGACTACATTACCCTTGCTAAATACACCCAACACCAGATAAAATTAACACCAAGCAACTCGACCACCACCATTTGACTCCACCGCGGGGCCATGAACAACCGGTTTTTCTTACAGTTCCTTAATAACTTAAATTAAATTAACATAAGTTCATGACCTAACCGTCCCGTTTTTATTATAAATCATAACAAGTTCCATTATTAACAATGAAGATCAGTAGATTACAAGTATATAATTTTGTTGTAATATAATTCAAAATCAAATTATTTAGGTTTTTGTAATCAAACAGCCTTCAATAGTTATTTTGTTGCTTTCCCTGATTGATTGGAGCCATTCAGGATTGATTGTCTATAATCAGGAACGCTAAAAAACCCCAACTAATCATCTCAAGTTATTAATTTTAATCAAGAACTTCAAAGTTCTTCTTTAGCAAGATTGATGGTCATCAAAAAATTGATTATAACTCCCTGATTGTACAGTGAACTTGTTGGTGGTGTTGATGGTGGTCTGCCGGTGTTCTTGCGTTTGAGGTGTTAGAGAAAATGAAGGTGTCGGAGGTGGAGTCGATGGTGGTCTACTGGTGTTGGAGTATGGGTGCAAATTTTCTTTGGCCATTGGGTGTATTAAGTTGGGTAGTCTGGTCCAAGTTATAGTAATATATTGGATAGGTCCTGATTGATACTAGGAAAAGGAAACAATTCCATGGTTTAGGGAATCAAATACTTGCATTCCTAGGGTGAAAATGCAAAGGGACCTGGTTGGTGTTAGCAAAGAATGCATGTGCACCGAATTTCTTAGAATAAGATAAGAAACATATGTGTTGGTCTTTTCAAAGTTGTTTGTTTTGTATGTCTGGTCACAAAATAGTTGTTTTCATGTAATTTATATATTTCCTCCGTCACAGATTAACTAAGCTAGAATGTGTTAAAATGAAAAAGAAACTAACTCAGATAATATGTGACGAAGGAAGTATGTGTTACCGAGAATTCCAATTACATTCAAGTGGGGGTAAATAATGACAAAAAGTAAAACTTGTAACTATGGAATGTTCGAGGAAATTGAAACCTAATGAAAAACAATATGTGCAATATTCAATCGAGGATTTGATTTGATTGAGGAAATCGATGGGTTAATATCGGGGTTTATCCGGCTAATCTTGCAGATCGGTTTTCAAGTGAAGTTTTAAGTAAAGGAATTATGGGAAGAAAAGAGAAGGGGTAAAAGGTGCACTCAAGTGTTCAACCAACAGTACACACTCTTAAGCGTTCACCCCAACGGTAGACACTCATAAGCCATGACATTAAGAAGTGTTCATTTGGTAGAATTTACAAATTTTGTAGTTGTAAAACTTGGGTTTGACATATTAGTCTACCGAAAATTTTTTATCTAGGACTTGAAATAGTGGACGTTCTTCGCCTTTCTTGTTTTTGTTGATGTTGAAGAAAACATTCTAACTATGCATTTCCACCCTTTCTTGTTTTTGTTGATGTTGAAGAAAACATTCTAACTATGCATTTCCACCCAAGACCTGTCACCGGAAAACAAAATAGGGCTCTTGGTTGATGATGGCTATCCCACTACTAACTCCTGCCTTCGTATCTTAGAACGTAGTTCCAGATTTTTAAGTGAAATAAGGCTACTCTTTTAAAATAATGTAGTTGTAAAACTTGGGTTTGACATACTAGTCCTAGGACTGCAAATGGTGGACGTTCTTCGCTTCTTCTTCTTGTTGTTATTGTTGAAGAAAACATTCTCATTATGCATTTCTATAAAATTTTATACTGTAATTATTTTAAATTCAACAATTATAACCATCCACATTTATTTTTTCGTATGACCCATGATCTGTTACCGGAAAACAAAGTCTGGCTCTTGGTTAATGAGGACTATCCCACTACTGTCTCCTGCCTTCGTATCTTGGAATGTAGTCCCAGATTTTTAAGTGAAATAAGGCTACTCTTGTACGGTATCTCAAAAATGATAGCCTCGTGTCCTCATTCATGTTCACGATCGTTTCGAAAACTCATAGCCAAGGCTGATAATAATTGATCGTTTTGCCAGGTCCAGTACACTCAATTTCTGATTGTTCTCATTAGTATGTCTGAATGACCATACCATATGCCTACACGTTCACAACATACAGGTCCCCTCCGAACACTTGGACTGGAAATTTTGAAATTTTCGAAACAAGGTGGTGGTGGGAGCACTCCCAACTCTTCCGATAACCAATCCGGCCGCACAGCAGTTAGGGACATCATGTTTTATAGCAGGGTAGCAAACTCGATCGGAACGTTTGCAGGAATTTTTGATATGACATCCTCATTCAGGTTTTCCATCACGACACAGCAAGTCTGGATTCATGGGGCATCCATTAGCCTGTGTTGGGCTTGCACGGCCCACTCTTGATACACATACCGAAAAGGAAAATATACAACCTTTGTTTGTTACAATTTCCAATTAGTCTGACCAGTAATCCAATTTCCATCTCAGTCTTCTTCTCTTTCGTATCTGTCATTGCACGACAAAAGCTTGTTGTTCCACTATTTTGACTCCTTTGACAATTGAATCGGGCTCTCTTTAATTTGATATACAAGAGCAGCAAACACTGTTCCCATAGGCCCTGCAGAATACCAGGCAAGCATGCATTAGCAAGTTGAAACAGCAAACCAAATGGTCCATGATACAACATTTGCACACAGGATATGAAGACTGATAAAAGAAATACATTAGTTGAATATCAATAGTTACAACAAAATACATATTTCGTATACAAGGATTTGATAGTAATAATCAATCAAAAGGGTAATTTTAGAAATATGCCATATATATTTGAATTAGCTCAAGTAATGTGGGACAAGAATTTAAATTTGATAACTCAAGTAATATGGAACGGAGGGAGTATAACTTGTTCTCCACCACCAAAGGAACTGGATTGATTGAGATAAAGTAAATAGGTAGACCAGGGAGAATTGAATGAATTAGTGTTACTCTGCTTGCCTTAATAAAATACCTTCTTTTCCAAGGCGCAAGTTTATTCTGTAATTTCTCTATAACTGAGTCCCATATTGATGTGTTTCTACAACTAGCACCAACTGGATGACCAAAGTACTTGAGGGGCAGTTGCGATCAATGTTGCAATTCATTACATATGTGATTGCTTAAATCCTCTCTTTTACTCCAATACTGACGACTCCACTTTCTGTAAATTGACTGGCAGACCAGTAATTGCTTCAAAGATTTGTAACATGATCACAAGATTTTTTGCTTCTTCTTTCACTTGCAGTTGAGAAGACCAATGTATCATCTGAAAATGAGGCGCAGTGTGTCAATATCATAAACCCTTATTCTCACTAGAACATGATGTAAGGGGAATGGAAGTGACATTCATGTGTTGCATATGAAGCATACAGTGACCAACAGTAAGAAACAAATGAAACGGAAATGATCAATCTCTCTATATATATACATATTTACCACCTAACAACAACTTCAATTTGAAATCAAAATAGTTGACACAAGGAAATGATCAATCTCAGTTTCATCTCCGATTTCCACTTGTTAGCTTCGTTATCGTAGGCGATATCTGCCTTATGTTTTCTGAAACCATAATTTACTTATTTTGAGGACTGAAATCCTCAAAAGTATTTCTTGGTATGGACTTAACAGAACAACCAGTGTGTGAAATTAGATACCTTCACCATTAGTTGTTTGAATCTCCTCAGAGCCTTCAAAATTTGAAGCATAATCCAACTCATTCTCATCAACAGTAATATGATTGTTAGCTCCAGAGTCAGCATACCAAAGATATTGGCAGCAGCCATCATAGCATCAAGATGCTTGGGTGTATGCACATTCTGATATGCCATATTGAGTCTATTGCTACAAGCTAGTGCACCATGTCCAGTCTTCCCACAAATTTGACAAGGTAATGATTCTGGACTTACAGAAGTATACTGAAAACTAGGTGGTGGTCTAACAAAAGTAGGTGGTGTAGGTAATAAACCAGGTGCTGTCATAGAAGTATTCATTCCTCTAACATAGTTATAACCACTTGACCTGCCACCTCTACCAAAACTATGACCTCTAGGTGCTTGAGCTACAAAAGCTCTTGAAGTAGAATCTGTTAGAAAACTCTTGTCCACTGACAAACAGCTACACTCTCACTCAACAAGCTGTTGTGCAATTCTATAAAAGTAACTCTAGGTGTCTTATGCCTCATAGTTGTAATAAAGGGAATGAAATCAGAATTCAATTCCCTAAGTGTAATAGCTACAAGTTCCCTATCTGATACAAAATCTCCAGCAGCTGCTAACTGATCATTGAGTATCTTAATTTCTTTAAGTAAGGCATGAATAGATTTATCACCTTGAGTTATTGACATTAGCTTAGTCATCAAATGAAGTGCATGAGTGTCAGAAGAAGATCAAAATCTCTCTTCAATACTTGTCCATAATTGATGAGCAGTAGTGGATCTTGAAAAAGTACGGAAGAACTGCATCATATATAATACCATTCACCCACATTCGAATCGTAGCATCCTCATCAAGCCATTCAGTAAAAAGAGGATTCAAATTGCTTTGATTTCTTGGAGATGTAAACTAAGGTGGACATATGTATGATCCATCAAGATACTTAAGTAATCGATAACGTTGAATTACTGGATCCAAAACATTTTTCCAGGTTATGAAATTTTCCTCAGTAAGTTTGAGATGAACAAGATTATTTAATTGAGATGAGGAGAGATTAGAGAAAGAATTAGCAGTAGGATTTTCAAATTCAGACATTGAAGATGATGGAAATTCGTGAATCATAAACAAATTTCAAGAAAGAAAGAGAATTAAAAACAGATCTGAGAATGAAATCAAGAAATGATGTTCAAGATTTGAGAATATTACAGCAGAAAGAAAATAGAAAAATTGGATCGAAACATAATAACAATAGGTTCTTAATCTGATACCATAGAAGAATCACAGGATGTGATTATTGCATGAACTGAATTGATGATAATCAAGAATGAATTCATTGATGAAGAATCAGAAAAATACAAAGAAAACTAAAGCTCAAAACAGTTCAGAAGAAATGAGAATGAGACTTGACCAATAACAACCGACACAACCGGTACGGACATAACAGCTATTAATGACAGCATGGACCAATCAAACTCAAGAATACAGATTGCCAGATAGACAAATCTGAGCCGTTGATAAAACAAGAAATGGACAGCTCACAGCTAACTACTATTACTAATAACAACTTCAATTTGAAATCAAAATAGTTGACACAAGGAAATGATCAATCTCAGTTTCATCTTCGATTTCCACTTGTTAGCTTCGTTATCGTAGGCGATACCTGCCTTACGTTATCTGAAACCACAATTTACTTATTTTGAGGACTGAAATCCTGAATGCAGAATCAATCAAATAAGAAAAAAGTCATTTAAATTAAACAAAAGAAAGGGATCGGAAGAAACCACATCACAAGCCATCATTTCCTTTTCCTTTTGATTCAACAGCAAAACAAATGAATTACTGAAATGGAGATCTGAAACCAAAGAAGGAAGGAGGAGGGAGATGAGCGGAAAAGGGCGGAGAAGAAGAAAGAGAACTATTTATTTATAGTGATACACAATCTAAACCTAACATGATCTGTCTGCCCTTATCAAGTTCAAGAGCTCATTAATCATAGCACTCTTTACTATGTATTCTCACACCTTCTTTACACTCCAAGATTTTGTTTGCATACTTGCCGCAGTGAGGAATGCAAGGAACCTTGTTGATTGGTGTTAACCAAGGATGTTGTAGGTGTTAACCAAGGATGTTTTAGGGTGTTGGTAAATTTGGTCCATACCGTAGTGTGAACTAATTGACCAATGCATATCTACTTGTGATATTTCAATTCTCTTAAATTAATGGTACCACTGAGAAAGTTATTTGCCCACGACAGGTATCAGACAGGGGACCCTTTATTCCCCTATCTGTTTATCTTATTAGTGGAGTACTTTCTAGGCAATTAGTTTTGGCAGAGCAGAATCACAAAATACAAGGTATAAACGTTGTGAGAAAGACACCATAAATTAGTCATCTGCTATTTGCAGATGACTGCCTTCTCTTCTTTGAAGCTGATGATGAAAGCATCAACAATGTTCTCCAAATTATTAATAATTTTGGAAAACTTTCTGGACAAGCAGTTAACTTCAACTAGTTTGCTGCTTATATAACTGGCAAGCTTACACAACAACAAAAACAAGCTATTGTGGACAAACTTGGTGTTCACCAACTATGTGCTTCTGATAAGTATTTGGGGTTACCTATACTAAGATTCATGGAAAGATTGAAATGTTGGAGAAAACGGAAACAGAAAAAAAAAAGATGATTCCTTTTTTTTTTTTGACTTCATACAAATCAATAAGAGAACAACTAGATTCATGGAGTTATAGCTAACCCATATCTGGAATGAAAGAAAAAAACCCATTTTTAACCGGGTAACCAAGGCATAATTCACAGAGATGGAGATCAAAGAACGTTCCAGCCAAATTACACTTGGTTGTGTGCATTCTAGGTAATATTATATGTTTCACCACATTTTTATATGTTTACTTATGTAATATAATTTTCGTTTGGGTAAATGAGAATTCGGGAAATTTGATTAGTCTTTAGAAAATTCTTGTTACTTGTTTGCTAGGATGTTTAGTTGGGTACACAAATTAGTTTTCATTTAATCACACAGCTACTATTTTCATGTAATTTGAATCTTTTAACAATACTATATATCGTTATTCTATTTTCATGTGTGTCTTATATTTAAGCGACGACAACAAAAAGAACATTAATTAAAAAAAGGATAAAAAGTTATATTCTATTGACTAAAATTGATATGCAAATAGGGAAGATTGAAATGTTGATGAGAACAGGAAAAAGAAAAAGATGATTCCCTTTCTATTACGCCATAGAAATCGAAAAGAAAACAACTAGATTCGTGGAGTTCTAGATAACTCATATCCAGAATTTCTTCTCAATTTTTAAATAATTTTTAGACAGATTCTAGTGAATCATTACGAAGACTACTATAGTTTATCCATTGCCAACAAGTATACCTAGCCTGAAACCTTTATTTTTGATTAACATAGACGAAGGTTTCATGATTTTTTAACTTTTAATGGTTTCTTTAAGTCCATAATTGAATTCAATTTCTAACCACTTAATTGAGTTCTTGTTGTTCGTAGGTTTTCAAAAAAAAAATTATCAACGTCTTCTTCTTGAAAAATACGATTGGTTAGCCAAAATGAAACTTGTAAAGTTTATCAACTTGAGGTACAAATCAAGGGAGTATCTTTGATCCTTCATATGTTTCATATTGGTTTTTTGGGTAGTTTACTAGGAAAACTAAGCCTAAGGCTTCAAACATTCCACTTTTATGTTAATTATTTGAAGATAGACAAAGATATTTCCAACTCATAGGAAAACAATTAATATTGTATGAGAAGTAAAGTTTTCATGTGCAAACAAAATAAAAAACATACTCTGCAAGAAAAGTTATATATATAAAAAGATATATTAATTAGAAAATATATTCATAAGCAAAATAAAGAAATTATACCATGAGGCTTCGTATTTCTTAACGCATGAAATGTATTTTGCAAAAAAAAAAAAAAAAATCCACAAAATGTAAAAAAATATAAATGACTTCTTAATTAATTACCTAAAATTACTTTTGCCTCTTTTGTTATGTCCATTGTGACTCAGCTTATTAATCCGATGCTAAGAATTGGGATGTTAACATTTTAAGTCATCGGTTTTATAAGAACACAATTACGAATATTTTTGTGTCAGAATACCTTTTCGAGGAAGTGAAAAAATTAAAAAGAACGTCTACCACAATGGTGACTTCCCTTATTAAATTATTCGAAAAAAAATATATTTTCTATCAACGGATACAAACCTGTAAGCCCTTCCAAATCCACTGCATACTTCGCGTTTCAACCACTGTAATCCGTATCCATCTCCAGTACAAGAAAGCGAGAGCTCGGAGAATGAAAACCTCAATACAAAACAAATGTCCCTCGTACTCAACAAAACTATTAACTGCATGGTCTGAAAAATACCTTGGTGCATCCTGACGATGGCTAGACATTTCCCCAATTGCCTCTCTATTAATATTGAAATAAATTAAATATGCGTCAAATTTAATATAAATTAACGATCCATTCCAGGCATTTTTATCGTGTAATCCACCACATAGTCTTCCCCGCAACGCCTCCAAGACGAAGTTTCCGAAGAGTAGATTTTTATGTGTTTCTTCACAACACTTGCACCATTATACCACATACATACCACTTTATAATACCCTGATCGAAACAGATCATAAATTATGATATTATTGTTGCTGAACCTAAATCTACTTTTTCTCAGTTTCAATCTAGGTAAGAATATGTACAGGTTAGAGAACGGATTTTAAATGTAATAAAGACGTTTGTTATAATCATGAGATGGGCAATTACTACAGAGAAACACACCATTACTGGATTTAACAATCTTAATTGGAAAATCAATTCATATGCGTCAAGGGAAGATTGAAATGTTGGAGAAAATTGAAACTGAAAAAAATAATATTTCTTTATTTTACTCCATATAAATCTTAAAAGAGAACAACTAGATACATGGAGTTATACCTAACCCATATCCTGAACTTCTTTTCGATTTTTAACAACGTATTCAAGACATCATTAACAAAAAAAGGACAAGGAGATCGAAAACAGTCCACCCAATGGACCTCCGACGAGTTGTCAGAATTTTATGTTATGATATATGATGACTCTAAAGTCATATTGCACTCGGTTGTGTGCAATCAAGGTATCTAATATGTTTCATTAAAAAAATTATGGGTTTACTTATGTTTTAGCATGATTTTTGTTTAGGTTATACCTTTTAAGACCTCAATTTAAATAACAATTTATATTGATTGTAATTGGTGCAGTTTTGCAATGATTGATGTAATTATTAGAAATACTCTTCTCACACTCTATTTCAAATTAGATATTACTAAATAAGAAATATAATGTTCCATGTTCTTATGACTTGCTATATTTGGTTTGTAGAATGTTAGGAATTTCCTAACCAATGTTTTAAAATCATATCTCATTGGTCCATGTAATGTTTACTAAATTTTTTAGTTCTTTAAATTTACACTCTGCACTACTTCCAAATCAAGATGAACCTTGATGTAAACCAAGGTGTTTGGATAAATCCTTAACTTTTGGTTTACGTGATTTGGGAACAATCAGACCTCCAGGATCTTTGAGATTTTCAGCACCCTATGCCTTCCTCTGCTTCACCATGTTTAAACAGACAATGAGGAATCTTAATTTCCTGTAAACAGTTGAAGACCTTTAAAGATTTTTTGCACGATAACTTTAAAGACTTCAAATCAGTGAGGAGACATGCATAGACGACAACTCAGTGAAGACTTGGAGCTCGAAAGTTCAAATTTTTTATCTTGGTGTCAGAACACAATAACATTTTTGGACTTTACTGATTCGATTTCATCTCTAGTTTACATATTTTGATAGAGTTCTGATTCGTTGTTGTTTTCTTATGATTTTAAATTTACTTTGAAGAATAAAGAAATGATTTTTGGATTTTATTATTGTTTTATATCTTTATTTTTTTTTCTCGAAATGGGTATTTTAGATCTTTTTTGTTTCCTTGTATGTCATTGACATCTAATAAAGGTGGGTACCAACTTTCTAGTTGTTCTAGGTTGCTAACTTGGGTACACCAATTGTTTCGTATTTTTAATTAAATAATTATTAATTATTATCTTCATCATAGATGCATGCATGTCTTATATTTAACTGGAGGTGAAAATTTACAACCGGAAAAGTAAAAAGAAAAGCTACATTGTATCGACTAAAATTGGTATCCTTTAAGAGAACATTGAAATGTTTTCACGGAGTTACAGATATTAACTCACACCCAAAAAATTTATATAACTTTTAAGAAGATTCGATAGAAGAATGGTTTAGAGAAGAAGGCTACAATAGAAGAATTTATTAGAGAAGAAGACCATGTTTTACCCATGGCAATTGGTGGTAAACCTGACGATCGAACCCTCTTTCTTATTTAGTATTCCTTGAATCCTCAGGATCTTTAAACTTTTAATGGTCTCATTAGGTTTTGTATTGATTTGATCATTGTGTAGCATTTTGATTTATGGAATTCAATTTCTAACCACTTATTAGCATTTGGCAAGTTTAATGCAATTTAGTTAACTTACTAAAATGAGGCACAATTTAAAACTCCAACATCTGTCTGCCCTTATTAAGAGCTCAATAATCATACCACTCTCAGGATGTATGTATTCTTTTTTTTTTCTTTTTTTTTATGCAAAACTGAATTTCATTACTCAAACTAAAGAGAATACAGTGGTTTTATCCTCCTCGATAACTTTAGCAATGAAGCGAGGTATTACATTCCAACTCTTACATAGTTTGAATTTTCTAGCATGTTTAGCCAGCATATCTGCTGGTTTATTCAAATTCTGATTAATAAACTGAAAAGACCAACGAGGATAATCTTTAGCTATGAAGTTGATGTCTAACAGAATAGTATTGTTTTGCCAGTTTATACTATTTGAATATTCACTAAGGCTAGTTGCGATCTTCTTTGCGTTCATCCAAAAACACACACTATGCAGCTGGAACTCCCTTGCCCATAAGACTGCACACCATAGAGCTTGGCATTCTGCATTTTCGGCATTCACACTTCCAGTTGCATATCTGCAGCTGGCTCGTTCAAATCCACCTGCACGAGAGCGAAGTATTAGTCCTATTCCACAACACAAATCAGGCATTTTAAATGATGCATCACAATGTATGAAGTATTCATGTTCAGTAAGAAGAGTATGTAAATTAGGGGTCAGTTGTGGGTAATAGTTTTGAAGAGTTATGCTTCTCTTCATAGACTTCCCTGTTAACATATTTAGGTTTTGAATTTTCCTTATTACTTCCAACGGGTTTTGCTTTGTATTCTGGTACTTG
>JAJJMA010264255.1:0-10774 GCA_023529015.1 Papaver nudicaule | reverse complement strand
TAGTCTGGCCTGATGCTGACAAATATGCCAAGGATGAGAATGGCAAGTTTCTTAGGGCAGAAGATAAAGGTTACGTCAAGCTTTCGGCTGATGCTGCTGCTGGGACAAAAAGAGGGCGAGAAGATACCGCCGATGCTACTCAGGTAAATATATATCTATTCTCGATAGAATTATTTTAGAGCTGACAAAGATCCGGCTGAAGATCTAGAAACAAGCATTTTATCTTAAACTATTTTAAAAATATATGCAAATATATTTTTAAAATATATATCTATATTTGCCTCTGCTTGTTGCAAGATCTGATAGGTGTATCTTTGGTGATATTTCCTTTGCAGCGTCCAAAGAAACCAAGGCCATCTCCCGCCGAGGTAGCTGAAGAACTCCGTCAACTCGCTGCCAAGAATCTGCCCCCTCCTTCAGTTTCTCCTGAACTAGTTAAAGAGGCTGCCTCTAGCCAAGAGAATCTTGAATCTCTCGCCGATCAATCCTCCAAGGGTAACTCCAACATGCTCGTCGATCAACCTTTGGAGGATAATTCAAACATGCTCGTCGACCAATCTGCAAAGAGTGGTTCCAACAATCCTCCTGCTGTTGAAAATATAGAAGACATGAATCAAGGCTCGGAAATATATTCCAAAAGCAATGATCATCTTGACATGGATCTGGATCAGCTCAATATTTCTGGTGGTCAAGATACTTCCAAACCTTCTGCTTCTTCAAAGAATTCCAACATACCAACTGCTCAACATACTTCTGTTGTTTCTGCCCTTGAGTCACACCTTGCTGGTTTAGTCGTTCTTGATAGGTTGCCTCGGCATCCTCTTGTCCCTCAGCCTGCTAAAGGACCTGGATGCCTGCAAGTGACTGCTCCCAATATGCTCGCCGAGGCTTTCGACAAGCTTAGTGTGGCAGATGACTGCACAGACCACGAGTATTTTGAAACCTTGGCGCAATATAGTCGCCCTGGGTTTGTGCATCATCCAAAATTCCATACAGCTGCAGATGTCATTCCCTATCAGGAGCATTTCAATCTTTTCAATATGGTGAGTATTTTTGTGGCATCTCATCCTTTCTAGTTCTGTTATCATTTGAGACTTATACTTATTTTGTGTAATATCAGCACTTCCATCACTGCTTGAGTGTTGCCTCGGCCATTGAAGGTCTTGGCCGTGAGAATATTAACCTCAAGAATGAAATCAGTCAACTAAAACATGATGCCGTTATGCGTGGCCAAGAGGTTGAGAGATTAAAGAAGGAGACTAGAGATCGAAGCCTGACAGTCACCACTCAGCAGGGTGAGTTTTCTTCACATCTCTTTTTTATTTAGTTATTTTGCTTTTTCATTTGCTTCTTTCGCCGACCCTTAGATTTCCTGCCCTCCAAGGTTGCCATTCCTCCGATGACGATAGGCTTAGGCGAGCTGAATCCGAAATCGAGAGACTTAGTAATAGCAACTTTAAGCAGTGTAGTCAGTTATTCATTTTCGTTAAGGACCTTAAATGGTGTCGCCGAGAGTTGGATCAAGACGTTGATATTATAAGAAATCTCTGTGATACTTATCAAGCTACTCGCTCGGAATTAGGCCAAATGATTAACCAACGTGATGAGGCACTTCGCCGAGAAGAACTAGCCCTCGCTGCCAAGACAGAAGCCGATACTGGTCATAAACGAGCTTCCTTTCTCTGGAAAGAAGAGAAATCCAGAGTTGATAAGTTGGCTTCTCAGGTTATCAGCCTGAGCACAGAGAAAGAGACCGCCGAGTTTCAGATTCAGCGCTGGAAAGATATGGCGGAGAGGCGTGAAAATTTGACGATCGAATTATACAAGCAATGCTCCGACCAACAACACCGTATAGAACAAATGTTAGGTCCGTGTGCTAATGAAAACTTTGAGTTCCATATGGCTCAGTTTACGGAAGCACGAGAGGGTATGCGAGAACATGTCCGCAACCTAGAAGGTAGCTTTTTATAGGATTTATTTATAGCTTATCATGCTTACGTTTATTTTCCATCTTCTTTACCATATTACTCTCTTTCTTTGCCTCAGCCACCATTCAGAGGCTAAGGAATGAAGCAGATCAGCAGCAAGAGATCATCAAAGGCTGCCATGAACTGGAGATGAAAGTCCAGGATCTTTCTGATCAGCTCAAGGAGCACAAGCTTTGCCCCAGCAAGATAGATGAGTTGTCTGAAAAGCTCAAAGAGCATGACTCCTGTGCTGGGCAACTCGCCGAACTTAACAAGCAACTTCTTGACCATGCCTCTTGCGCTGGCAAGATTCAAGAGCTGGAGAGTGTCCGAGACAGCCATCAAATTCAGCTCGCCGAAGCTATGGATGATGTCCAATACTGGGAGAAGCGTCACAAGGATGATGTTGTGAGTGCTGCCTTCATCGGCGCTCAGGATTTTGCTTATAGATTCTTGCCTCAACACGGAGTGGAGATTCCCTCTGCCTACAAACGTCTTACTCCTGAACAGCTCGCCATACAAGAGAAGGCAAGCTCCAAAGGAAAAGAAGTGCTGGGTGAAGAAGGGAATGAAGAAGAGGAGGAAGAAGAGAATTATGGGTCTGAGGAAGAAAGCTCAGAAGAGGATGCTGAAGACGAAAATCCCAAGGGACAAAATCTATCCCTTGTTATCTTTGCTGGGACTACCGGCGAGCAGACTTCGGGAATGGCGGCTGTTAATGCTAGTCGACCAGTCGTCGACCAAAGTACTGAGGTAGTTATTGATGTCGACGAGCAGAGCACGAGAGATATAGGCGAGCCAAGTGCTGTTGGAACTGCTAGAAATGACTGCCACCCCGATGATAGTGGGACAGGCGACATAGGCGCGGATCTTCTCGGCAACCTTGATCAGGACAAGCCTCCTACTCCCAAGAGTCCTTTCCCAGATCCTAGGTGTTAAAGTAGCTTTTCTTCTGCTTGTGGATATTGTAGTAGATAGATTGTTGTTTCCTTAGTTTTTGTACTTCCTTGCTATCTTTGGTTTTCTTGTAATGAACCATTTCCCTTTGAATATTAGGTGATTGTTGTTTTTATGTCTAACAACATCTGTTTCCCATGTACAATTTTCCATTGGTATATTTGCTCATTTTTATCTTATCTTGAAAGAGTTAACTTTCCGAGGAGTGAAGCCCTGGCCCTCGTTACCGCCAACAATATCTTATAAATTGAACTAACAATTTCCCAGAGCAACAGGGTAGAACCCAGCCGTAACCATTACTTGTGCCCGTCGGCGATCTAATATAAGTAGAATGGGTTGCCCTCATAGACTTCAATACACTCCGCCAGGAGTGATGCTATGGCTGAGACGGATTAGCACATCAGCGGAACCGCCGATGTGATGCTACAGCAAAAGGGGATCTTATTTCCTTACAAACACTTACAGACCAACAAGTAACACGACTGGTCTTACAACTAGCCTGGGTTGGACTAACAGTTACGATAAGGGCATTCACTCGACGGAAGTAAGTCTTCTGCATAAGAGATCTTGGCTCTTAGTTGATTTGTTGATTTGGGCGTTTTGTCTTTAAAGATGGCACTTGGCCTTAGTACCTGATCAGGGTTTGTATGGCATTTATTGCCTTGGGCATTTGTGCCTCTGCACTTGGCTTCTGTAGCCTGCTACTGAGCATTTTGCCTCAGCTGTTGTGCTCTTGGAGCTTTAAAATTCTTTCAATCACTGCAGTTAGACTACACAGTGAGTGAAAATGCAAATGACTCAATGATTTGTTAACGGGGTTCGGCGCATGATAGCAAACCTACGTCCCCGGATCTTATTTGCTGCTATTTTACATAAGCTAATAAGACTTCTTGGGTATTATGCCCGCCCAAGACTTCGGATTTACATGGTATCCCTCAAGGATAGTACTTCTTAAGGAACCTGGCGTTCCAAGGATGCTCAAGTTGCACGCCATGCTCATCAATCAGTACATACGCTCCTGGCCCAGCCACTCTTTTGACGACGTAGGGGCCATCCCATACAGGTTCCAGCTTCCTGCACCCTTCTCGTTGAGATGGAGGAACTTCTCGGAGCACAAGCTCGCCGGGTGAATATTCTCTTGGAATCACTCGCTTGTTATATTCTCTTGCTAATCGCCGATGATAATTCTCCATGTGTGTAAGGGCGATCAGTCGCTGCTCTTCTAAGTCATCTAGCTTGGCTAGGATTAGATCGGTGTTTAGATTCTTTTCCCATGCCTCATGCTTTGTAGTGGGCAGAATTACTTCAGATGGGAGTACTGCCTCGGCGCCGAAAGTAAGTAAGAAAGGAGATGCCCCAGTTGCTTCTCGTACCGTAGTTCTATACGACCACAAGACATTGTGCAAATGCTCACACCATGCCTTTTTATGCTTTTCCAATCTTTTCTTTAGTCCCATTCCAATAGTCTTATTGGTGGCTTCTGCTTGGCCATTACTCTGAGGGTATAAGGGAGTTGATTTTCCCAGTTTGACACTGTAATGAGCGAGTAACTTCCTTATGTTGTCGCCGACCAGCTCTTTCCCAATATCGGTACATATCTCCGCCGGTACACCAAATCTGCAAAATATGTTCTCCCAGATGAATGTGAACACCTCTTGTCCTGTTTTCTTCCTGATAGCTTTAGCTTCACACCACTTGGTGAAATAATCTGTCGCCACAATGATGTACTTCCGCTGTCCAGAGCCTGTAGTTAGTGGACCAATAATATCAATACCCCACTTGGCGAAAGGCCAAGGGCTAAGTACTGAATTTAAAGATGTTGCCGGCGCTTTAATTCTTCTTCCATACAGTTGGCATGGTTTGCATCGCTGAACATATTCCTTTGCATCTCTATTCATCCAAGGCCAGTAATACCCTTGCATTCTGACCTTCAAGGCTAAAGCTCTTTGACCACCATGATTTCCACAGTCTCCTTCATGAATCTCCTTTAATAATTTATTACCTTCTTCACTTGATACACATCGCAGTAGGGGTCCGGAGAATGATCGGCGATATAGTATTCCATCTCGGAGTTCATAATTCGCCGAGCGACTGATAACCTGATGAGCTAAAATTTGATTTCCTGGCAGGGTTAAGCGGTCCAAGTAATATCGTATTGGCGATCTCCAATCTTTCTCCGCCGACTCTTCAGTGCCTGTTGATAATACTTCTCTTTGCCTCGGCGCTGCTACCGATGGTTGCATTACTCTTTCAATAGCTATTGAAGGAACATCTGGGTCTGTCATCATTGAAGAGATAAAGGCCAGTGCATCGGCATGTCTGTTATCCTTTCTGCAGATGTGACGAAACTTGATACCTATGATCCTCTGGGCATACTCCCTAGCAAGTTTTAGATACTTCTGCATAGATGGGTCTGCTGTTTGGTACCGTCCAGATATTTGTCGAATCACCAGTTGAGAGTCACTTGTCAATCTAACATTGCTAATTTTCATTTCAATGAGTATTCGCATAGCATGAATGACTGCTTCGTATTCTGCCTCATTATTAGTCGCCGGGAATTCTAACCTTAGCGAGTGCACTATCCTTGCTCCTTTTGGCGAGATAAGGACAATTCCAATTCCATTTCCTTCTTTGTTTGACGAACCATCTACATAAACCTCCCATCCGTCAGGCCTGCATTTTAATAAATCTGGTACTTCATGCTCTTGCTCATCCAAGGAGGATGGGATTTCTTCTATTTCTTCCTCTTCATCTATTGGGAAGTCGGCGAGGAAGTCTGCTATGACTTGAGACCGCTGAGCTGTGCGTATTTCATACTGAACGCCGAACTGCTCAATTTGTTGATTCCACTTGGCGATGCGTCCCACTCGCTGAGAGCTGTGCAAGATAGATTCTATTGGAGTTTTGGTGAGGACCACAATGGGATGGGCGTGAAAATATGGACGTAATCGCTGAGATGCGAAGACCAGAGCCAAAATCAGCTGTTCTATTTTGGTATAATTCTTCTCTGCTCCCTGTAACGTTCTACTGATATAGTATATAGGTGTTTCTCCACCTTTGGTTCTTACAAGTACTGCACTTATGGCAAATGGTGTAGCGGCGAGATATACTCTCAGTTCTTCGCCGTGCTCAGGTGGCTGAATTGCTGGGAGAGTGGCGAGATACTTTTTAATGCCTTGAAATGCAGCTTCATGTGCTTCAGTCCAGTTGAACTTTTCTCCTTTCTTTAGTGTCTGGAAAAATAGTTTACACTTGTCAGAGAATCTTGAGATGAATCTGTTGAGGGACGCCAAAGTCCCGTTTAGTCGCATAACATCTTTGACTGTGACCGGCGAGGGCATCTCTATGATTGCTTTAATCTGTGCTTGATCAGCTTCCACTCCCTTCTTAGTGACGACATACCCCAAGAACTTTCCTGAAGTCACGCCGAAAACACACTTTGCTGGATTGATTTTCAACTTAGTAACACGCATATGGTTAAATATTTCTCTGAGGTCCTTCACATGAGTTTGCTTCTTCTTGCTCTTGACAAGCATATCGTCGACATAGACTTCCATCGTCTTCCCTATCCATCTCTCAAACATTTTCTGTGCCATCTCTTGATAAGTAGCACCAGCATTCTTCAAACCAAACGGCATTCGAGTGTAACAAAATAACCCCTTAGTGGAAAAGAAAGCTGTATGCTTCTGATCTTCTTCCGCCAAAGGTATCTGGTTGTATCCTGAATAACCATCCATGAACGACAGCAACTCGTGACCTGATGTAGCATCTACAGTCTGGTCAATACTTGGCAGCGGGAAACTGTTCTTGGGACAGGCTCTGTTAAGGTCGCTAAAGTCAATGCAGATCCTTACTCCCTTGTTCTTCTTTGGTACCACAACCATGTTAGCTATCCATTGTGGGTATTGCACTGGCCTTATTATACCAGATGCCTTCATTTTGTCAATTTCTGCCTCTACTGCTTCCTTATAAGCTGGGGCCAATTTCCTTATCCTTTGCTTGAATGGTCTGACCTTTGGGTCTATATCTAGCTTATGGCATGCTATCGCCGGGTCAATCCCTGGCATCTCGTTCATACCCCAAGCAAAGACGTCAACATATTCCTTTAGTAGCGCTAGTAACTCCGCCGCTTCGCCCTCATTTAATAGAGTACCAATTTTTACCATCTTTGGATCCTGTTCACCGCCGATATTAACATCCTTAGTAGGTTCCACCGCCGTGAAATGTAGCTCTGGTTCTCCCATCGGCGACGGCTCCTTTAATTGCTATAAGGTCTGATTTCCAGACTTCGCCGAGTCTTCTACTGAATTTGTTGAATGCACATATGTGGTTGGGTTAGCAATGAAGTCCAGAATTTCTTGCTCCTTAACCGCTTCCTTGCCGAGCTTCTTTTTCTCTGCCATCTTCACCTTTCGATTTTCTCGCATTTGCACGTCTGCTGAATTGCACGCCTTGGCCACTGATAGATCTCCAACATACTCGGCGACTCCAAATGGTGTGGGGAACCTTAGGCGTTGATGATAAGTAGAAGGGACTCCTTTTAAACTGTGGAGCCATGGTCTCCCCAGAATTGCAGCATACAGCGAGTCAACGTCCACAATACAGAGAGTAGTATTCAAGAAGTATTCATCACAAATTTTCACCTTTAACTCTATCTCGCCTTTGGGCTTAGAAGCTATGCCATTAAACCCATAAATGTTATAGGAGGAGACCGTCGGCGATGGTATTTTATCATCTTTCGCCCTCATTGCTTCAAAGGCAGTATTAAAGAGGATATCCACAGAACTTCCCGGATCAATAAGCACCTTCGGTAGCCTGAATCCTTCCATCTGAATGGTGAGAACCAAGGGGTTGTTATGATTTCTTCCTTCTGGGGGAATTTCTTGGGCAGAGAATCCAACACATGCCTTCATCCATTCTTGTAATGGCTCCTGCTTAGCGGCGATACTACAGATCTAATTTCCCATTCTATCTCGCTTATGAACTCGAGACATGACGTTATCATGAAACTCATCCCTAGTAATTTTTGAATGCACAATGGAAAAGCAATCTAACTCCAGCAAATCTCGCTCAACCTTAACCCCATACACATTTGGAGTGTGAACTGGAATGGCTTGAATTGGCTGGACCATGAGAGGAGGTGGCGGCGACAACTCTAGGAATCCTGAAATTTCCCCATACGGACGAATCGATGGACTTCTTGCTGTACTCCGGTGCAATTCTCAGTTGTATGACCATGAAACTGATGGAATTGACAGAATGAATTGGTATTGGCTGGCGGGACCCTTGGATTTCCTCTGTTATAAGGATAACGAATATCATCCCTGCAATTCGAACTTTCGATCTGACCGAATGCATCTGTATAAGAAACACGTAACTTAGGCAAAGTAGCATCTTGGAAAGGTTGCTGGTTGCCTCTGCCGAACTTTCTGTTATCCCCATTATATCTTCTGTCTCCATTTCCACTTCGCCGATTATCTCTTCCTCCTCTTCCATAGTTTCCTCCCCTGTTATCTTGCTTGTCACGCCCATCATAATTTTCTCGCTTCTGAGAATTCCAATGCTGCTCGGCGGTAACTTGCTGCTTTCCTGCTTCAGATACTACTATCGCCGACGAGGGGTTCTGCGCCAACCTCCGCTGTTCCGCCTTCAACCATTCTTTCTTGATTTCTTCTTGATCTTCCGGCGATAAACTATTAATCGAGTGAATTTGTTTTGCTCTTTCCTTCTTTAGTCGCAACTCCTCTTCTCGGATTTCTTCAAAACTTAGCCATTCATCTTGCATTGCCCTCAAGGTCAACAAATCCTGTGGCATGTTCCAAAACAACTTCTGGTACAGCTGGTCAGTAGTCTCCATAGCGCTAAGAAATGATCTTATTTTCTCCTTTTCTGAAACCTCTGATCCTACCTCGCCGCTTGCTTTTCTCCATCTTTGAATAAAAACTTTATAAGTCTCCGAGGGTCTCCTCTTAACATTGAACAATCTTTCCACGCCGGGCCGACCTCTATTATTCTGAATAAAAGCATGCAAGAATTTGCTTTCTAACTTCTCAAAGGATTTGATTTTTCCTTCCTCCAGCCCATCAAACCAGGTTAAGGCTTCATCCTTTAGTGTAGCAGGGAAAGCCATACACATTATAGGATATGATCCTACCCAGGCCGCCATATCTCGCTTATAAGCTTTCGAGTGCTGTGTAGGATCTCCCGTTCCATCATAGATGGAGGTGAATTTTGGGGCAGAGTATTTGGGAGACACGTGTCCATGCGTAATACAATCGTGAAAAGGTGTTTTCTGCGCTTCTAAGAGTGCAACTCTATATCTGGACTCCCTCGAAGACCCACTTAAAGCTTCTACTTTATCTTTTAGTTGGCGCAAGTCCTTCTTCATCTCTTTATCTGCTTTGTGTCGTCGCCTAGAGCTGCTACGATCTTTATCCTTTCCGGGTAAATTTACTCTCCTACCCCTTTCATCATACTTCGCCGTTGAATCCGAGTTTTCAGTTGAGCTGGATCCACTTTTATCACCTCGGCGAGTTGTATGAGAATGAGACTCATGACGAGACGAATGTGTATGAGACCCATGGCGAGATGACTGTGCATGGCGAGTTGAGTGCGAGTGGGATACATGACCTTTGTTCTGTGCTGCCATCAATTCTTTATGGCTCTGAAGTACCGTCTCCATTTGTAGTTGCATTTGCTTCTGCACTTGATCCGCCTGCCTATTATTAGCCTCTAGAATTTGCCTTAGCAGAGTTTCTGTGGTATTTGTGGATCCAGTATTATCTGCTATCACCACTGGGCGAGTCACAGTGGCACCAGGTGCTATCGCCACACCATTTCTACTAGCCGCCTGTGGAATTTCTGCCACTACTGCTGGAACTTCTTCTGCTACATGCCTAGTCTCGCCGATATCTTGTACCAACTGCTGCTGATTATTAGCTGTCACTGCTCCTGTTGCAATTGCGTTTTGAGCTGCTCCCCCAGCACTTGATGTTTCGCCTATGGTCAATCTTCTATCACCAACCTGCTCGTCACAAGCATTTGCTTCTACATGACTGCTGATTCTCCTTAGCATAGGGTTAGGCTCAGGTGACCTTTCTGCATTCTCAAAACGAGTAATATCCTCTATGTAAACTTCCTCTTGGCGAGTCGCTTGCTGGACAGGCGATCGTCGAGATGAGCTTGCCACATTAGGATCCACTGGACCAGCTGATTCCATTGCTCTGCTTCTAGTGTTGTGACCACTGGGGTGTGTCACCGGTGTAGAAGGGATAGGGTATCGAGGAGGCCTACCCGCCGGGGCTTTATCGCTCCTTCCTCTAGGACCCATTCGCCGAGGTTCTGTAAAAGAAGACAAACACACTTCCTGACAGTATTGCTCTGTTAGTACTGTGGGTAGATGCCAAATAAGTTAGTTGGGTTACTTTTCAGAATATTGATGAATGAAATACAAAAGGAATAGCTTTTCATCACGTGATGTGCAGATGATGACCTAAGCATGACAAAAACTGCAAAAACACCCTATGTGATTGTGATTCTGAAATCAAAATGATAGTACGACCAACTTTTCAAAGAACAGCTTAACAAGGTTTTAGGATGTAACTTCCTTTATGAAACTGAAATTCATACTAAACATCAGAACTAACTCTCTTTTTGCCGGAAATATATATCTATATTTGAAAAACCGGGACCAAAAACGACAATTTATATCCAAACGACTAGCTCTAGTGCTCATGTGAGAAAAGTGAAATATGTGATAAAACCATAACAGCACACCGGCTAACACTCATATGTAACTATAAGTAGTATGACACAGTTACTAGAACATGACGGCGACCTCGAAACTCATA
>JAJJMA010264190.1:0-12619 GCA_023529015.1 Papaver nudicaule | reverse complement strand
CTTGTTTAGACTCTAATCATGTAATTAGCAACTAATTGAGAAAGGGTAAAACAATCATCTTTTATAAAGGGTTTTCCGATTTTGCTATATAATATTCGCCGAAATTATTTTTTCATGGGGCCAAATACTCACGAATGGGGCCAAATTTAGGTAGGAAATTTGAAGTGCACCAACCAACCAAACCTTTGTGATAGTCATGCAATAAAGATGTAACTAATAAGAAATAGTATATGATCAGTTTCGGAGGTTGCATTCATGCACTAAGAACTCGAGTGTTAACGTGTACGTATCTGTATTGCCGATCTTAATTATATATAAATACATGTACTACGATAGAACTATGTTTTCAAACCATAAAAAATTCTAAGACCAAAAAAAAAAAAAAAATCATCAACAAGAAACAAAATGAAGAAGCTGGCTACTTATTTGTTGTTTGCGGTTCTTACTTTCTCGGCCACTTTATCATTTGTTCAAGGATGTCGTCAGGTGGATCATCACTGCAATGTGTTCAATTGGTGTTGCAAGCATTTGGCATGCACTTGGCTCTGGAATGGATATTGCATACCAGACGATGTGTAATATTAGCATCCGAAGTAATTTAGTTGCTAGTTTGATCATACTTTATAAATATTTATGTAGTAAAGAACACAAGTTATCGAATAATGTATAAGTATATTTTGTCACCAATATGCTTAAGACTTGCGTTTCATCATGTAGTAAAGTTTCAAAATAATGTATAAGTATATTTTGTCACCAATCTAGAGAATTTTATGGAAATTGTAAGTAGGTGTAAATTGAATAGCATCCGATCTAAAACAACACAAGTTATCGAATCAATGGGCACAATTTGATAGTGAAAAACCTAACGAAAATTGGAAATTAGGTTGATAGAGGCCGAGTCTAAAACCGAATCACCAGTTAGTAACTCTTGTTACTTGGCCAACCCCGATCCAATGGGGAAATTTTGATATGTGACAGTAGATTACTTCTAGCCTAGGTAGTAGGCAGATAGATTCATCCTCTTGTCATTGTTTTTGTAATAGAAAGAATCCAATGAGGAATTTCAATTGAGGGAACATATGCATGCGGAGCCCCTTGGTGTAGAGAGTAGAGAAGAGAGAGAAGATGTAGAGCGTGATGTGGCACCACCATCACCCTCAGATCTATAGAGGGTGCATCATTGGATTATTTTGTGGGTTCCCACTAATTTTTTTCTCAACTATTATCTCTCTATCTCTCTTATCTCTACACTCTCTACATCTAGAGTTTTCGATATGCATGTGCTCATGACTTCATAGATCAGTGAGCTGCAAAAGAAAAAGGAGTACCAAGAGATGGGACAGATTAGTAATGGACTACTGTGAGTAACTTACTAAAGAACCGTGTTTTCCGGCCGCTCCAAAAATTTGGTGGCCGCTCGGTACGCGACAAAACGGGGGTATTTTGGGCAAAATTTTTTTCAATATGGCTAATCTGCCCTTTGACTAATTAACACTAATTTTTATGCTTAGTGTTAATGATAATGATTAGTGTTAATGATTTTAATTAAATTAAATTTAAAACTAAAATCTGATTTTTATTTTTGGGTGAGAAAAAAGTTGGGTTTTTGGGGGGAGAAGAGGGGAAAAAAAACTTGGTGAGATTTGTGATCTTTGTGGTTCAACATGAGTGAATCAAGTGATTCTGAGATGGATAATCCTTTCATATTACTTCCTCGCAAGAACAACAACAACAACAACAATCGTTTAATGGTTGATTCTTCATCTCTTGGAGGACCTCTTTTTGAAGATGAAGATGAATTTTATGAGCCAAATGTGAATGATGAGCCGATTTATGATGAACCCAATCCTTCTAATGCACAGGTATTCTTATAAATCTTGTCTATACTCATTTGTATAGCTCGAATCCATGAAAAGATGAGAATTTTTTGAGTATTTTGCGTGCCCAGAAAGATTTTCGGCCAGGACAATTTGAAAAATGAGCAAGCCGAAATTGTATCGGCTGAGCTTTTTCAGATCTGTACTGCGCCGAAACCACCTGTATATTTCTGAGAAATATCCTCTTTTTCGGCCCATACAATAATTTCAATGTCTGAGCCGAAATTAGGTAAATTTTTTGAAGATATATGGAAACCACAGAGACAATTTCGGCTCAAAGTTTCGTGAACAGAATGAAAGCCGAAATAGTTTCGGCTGAGAATAGTAGTTTATCGTGTGAGCCGAAATTGATTATAACTTTGGCTTTTTTTTTTATAGGTCGCACTCGCAAACGATGTAAATCAAGACCTCTTCTCTCGGGCCATTCACGAAGATACTAGAGAGGAATATTTGAAGGGAATTGGATTGGTAGGTAACTAATAGTTTTATTTTCTTAGTCTATTTCCTACAAAATAATATCTAACTAACTAATACTTTATTTTCTTACAAATGTAGACGTGGGAAGCAAGGGAAGAAGTCATAGCCTGGGTTAAGAAAGAAGCAAGAGAACTAATGTGCGCAGTTGTAATCGGTGGAGATACTCGTAAAAACCGTTTGGTGATGGTTTGTGAGAGAAGCGGAAAGGATATAAATAAGAAAAAGAAGGGTTATGTGTATGTGAAGACCTCATCCCGGATCCCTTATAAGAGTAAAACAAGGAAGATAGAATGTCCTTTCAAGCTAGTTTTCAACTTTTTGGGCCATGAAAAGCATTGGGTGATGAACGCTACCATGGATTGTCGTCATAACCATCCACGGCCATTTGATTTTCACGGACACCCCACGATTGGAAGGCTTAAACCCCATGAAAAGTTGCAAGTTGAACGCTTGTCTAAAGCAAGAATTGGAGTAAGCAAGATTCTTACCAAGTTGAAGTTGGACGATCCAAGCAACAAGTCAACACGGCAAACCATCTACAACGCAAGGATGCAAATAAAAATTAGAGATACACAAGGAAGGAATGTGATGCAACAATTGTTTCAAGTGGCAAGGGCGAATGGTTACACCACGGATGTTAAATTGGATGAGTTTAGACAAGTCACTCACCTATTAATTGCCGATCCGGATTGTCTCAAATTGGCTCTATGCTTTCCACAAGTTCTTATTATGGATTGTACTTATAAGACTAATAAGTACAAGATGCCATTGTTGAACGTTGTTGGCCATACCTCGACGAAGTCACCCTTCACCGTGGCTTTCGTTTTCATGAGAAACGAGAAGAAGGCAGATTACAAATGGGCGTTAGAGAGAGTTAAATCTCTATACGAGGAAGAGCTTCCAAGGGTGATAGTAACCGACAATGAGAGTGCATTGATGTGGGCTATAACAAAGGTATTTCCCGACGCCGTTAACTTTCTTTGTACGTTTCACATAGCTAAGAATGTGGAGAAGAAATGTCATCCGATTATTCAACCTTTCAAGAAGATAAGTGAACTAGAGAAGATCTCAAAGTTACCGGCAGTAGTGCGAGAAGCCAAGAAAGAAGAGTTCCTTTTGGATTATGCCGACAAGCAAGAGAAGTACGCATTATTCACGACACATTGGGAAGCATTGGTTTTTTCCGAAACCTTGGCGATTTACAACCGGAATTACCAACGTTTGGTTGATCATTGGGGAGAAACCAAGTACCCGGAAATCATGCCCTACTTAAATAAAGTATTGAAGCACCGGGAAAAGTTCGTGCATATGTTTACGAACAAGATTAAACACTTCGGCAACCAAGCAACAAGTATGTGTGAGTCGGCTCACCACCGGTTGAAGGTAAATCTTTTTGGATGTCGTGACACATTTGTCACCGTGTTTGATGGTATACGTGAGTATCATAGAAGTGATATTATAAACATCAATACGAAGTTCGAAAGAAGTCTTCTTCAAGTGTGCAAGTTCGAAGACCCTCTTCTCGGTGGGAAGGATTGTACATGGATAAGGCATTTAAGTTTGAATGTCTCTCATTTGTGTATTAAGTTGGTGATGGAGCAAGTGGCATTGGCGGTGAAGCATAAGTATAGGCCAAGAAAAAATTGTACTTGTCCGATAAAGACAACAATGGGACTTCCATGTCCACATATGTGTGCCGGGTATAAGGATAAAGTGATACCTTTGGATGCTATAGATCCTCATTGGAAGCAATTGAGTTTCCATCCTCGTCCTACCGATCGCGTAGCGGAAGGGTTTGAGGCCACACCGTTTGGAAGAATTCTAATGGAGAAGTTTGATTACATGAATGGTATCGAAAAGCAAAGGATAATGGATGGTTTGAAGCCACTTTTGGAACAATTTACCATTGCCGATGTTTTGGAACCGATTGAAGGAGACGAAAAGGGTAGGCAAAGTACCAAGGTTACGTTGAAGAAGCAACGGAAGCTCAACTCCATTTTATTGTCAACTAGGGATGGAGCTTCAACGGCTAGAGATCTATCCGGAGTTGAACACGTCCAAGCAAAGTATAATGAGGAAAGAAAAGCATTGGCGAAGGAGGGGATAAAGGTAAGTGATAGTAATCCAAGCAAGAGAAGTCGTTCAACTAGGGATGGAGCTTTATCGAGTGGTCCTTCAACACTTCCTCAACAACCAAGTACTTTAGCAAAGAAAGGGAAAGGCATTTTATCGAAGGCCGCGGGGATGAAGGTAAGTGGTAGTAATCCAAGTAAGAAAAGTCGCTTAAGTGGCCCTTCAACACTTCCACAACAACAAAGTACTCTAGCAAAGAAAGGGAAAGGCATTTTGGCGAAGATAGACATCAAGGAAGACGAGTCTTTGGCGAAGTCTAAAATAGAAACATGGGGATTGAGTCCTTCTTGTTTTAAAAAGAAAAACAAGAAGGAAGACGACTATTTGGATTGGCTTCCACCTATCATCCACAACCATATTGAGAGCATAGAAGATGTCCCAAAAGATGGAAATTGTGGTTTTCACGTTGTGGCGAAGCAATTAGGACCTTTTGATTTGGAGGATAGGCACAAGGGGGACGTGTGCATGTATATTCGCGAGAAGATGTGCGAAACTTTGGAACGCAACCGTTCTTTTTACTACACAATGTTGAGAGGTGGGGATAAAGGCGACAAAGGAGTAGAGGAGGAGTATGAGAAGATGAGAAAGCGTCTACTAGGTAGTGATGTGCTTACAAGGGATTATTGGATGAAGTTTCCCATTTGTGGTTTCCTCATCGCGCAGACATTTTATTGCGTCGTCCACAATTTCTCCGTTGCGTTTAGCGAAACGTATGCACCTCCGGGAGTTCCTTGTGATGAAGTTTTGAGGGGTAGAAGGCTTTTTATTGCCTTTGTTGAAAAGAATCATTTCATCGGTCTCAAGCTCAAGTTGGGTTGCCCAATACCTCCATTGTCGTATAGTGCATATTGGCCGGGCTACGACCCCAACTACTCGGGTGATTGGTGTGAAGATTACTCCGGGGAAATGGCGACATGGAAGGCGCAAACCATTAAAGTTGCACGTGAAGGCCGCATTAATTTGTGTGACTATGAAGATTTTGAGGATATGCAAGACATGCAAGAAGCCCTTCAAATAATGGATGACGAGGTTCAAATAATTGAAGAAGTGCCGGATTTGAACGTAGCAATTGAAGAAGACAAAGATTGGATCCCGGACTTGAACGTAGGACTTGAAGAAATGGATGTAGGCTCTCAATGGCGTTGTCGAGATGGACAGTGAACATTTCGGCTCAGCATGCTGTTATATTGTCTGAGCCGAAACTACATATTTCTGCCATGCAAACCATGTTATAGTTTCGGCTCAGACACTTTTTTGCGGGGGAAGCCGAAACTATTTCGGAAGATGTCTTGTTTTGTGGTTCCAAGCCGAAATTTATTCTGTGTTTCGGCTTGGCTTTGTTATATATGTGTGTTGTAAGACGAACTCTTTAGTTTTAAATATTAAGTATTATGCCGGTTTCTAAAATACCAAATTCATCATTCATAAAATAAAAGCATTACATTAATGATAACCCCATATTACATACTCAAAGCATAATGATAGAACCGTATTAATTAGGAGGTAACTAACTCAATTCAAATATCTTGATACGAGAAAATCCTTGATGAGATGGTAGTGTTGTTCGTACTTGAAGTGTTTCCCTTTCCATTGGTGCCATTCCTTCAAAGTCCTAGCCACATTTTCTTCCTCGTTCTCATCTTGAATTTGAGCTCGGACTAGTCTCCCCAAGTGCATGAATTCTTGAACCTTTTTGTGTATTTTGCTCCATCGCGCCGACAACGCATTCACATCTCGCACCACTTTTCGGGGAGTTTTTTCGTTGAAGTTTCGTTGGACATAAAACCACAAACTTGACCAATTCACTCCATAACGAAGGCCTTTGATTTCGTTCGGAGTTGGATACAACAACATAAGATTGCCACAAAGACAAATATCTTCACCACACGTAAATTTAGGACGGGGTTTAGGCGCATCGGGTAGGGAGTCTAGAGGATTCTTGTGTTGTTTTTGGATGCTAGATGAGGAAGAAGAAGAACCGG
This sequence comes from Papaver nudicaule, assembly GCA_023529015.1. Classification (NCBI taxonomy): domain Eukaryota; kingdom Viridiplantae; phylum Streptophyta; class Magnoliopsida; order Ranunculales; family Papaveraceae; genus Papaver; species Papaver nudicaule. The sequence continues at coordinate 6,150 of JAJJMA010264190.1, read as the reverse complement.
ATGAAGATTTGGATGCGGATAAAGTTTTGCATCGCTTGACAATTGGGTTTCCATAGTGTCTAGGAGGAGATGGATACCATCTCTTAAATGGAGGTGGAGTGAATAAAGGAGGAGATGTAGATGAAGGTTTTTTGTAGTAGTTATCAATTATCTCCTTTGTTATGTTCTTCTTATTTTTATTTGGAGGAGAAGAAGAGGATGAAGAAGGTTGAGACATTTTATGGAGTAGAGATTTAGAATAGAAATTTGGTTGCAAGTGAGTTTGGGATGGGTTTGAATTATATAGACAACAAGCCCCAACGGCTATTTTTTCGAAAATACTACCGTTGGAACTTTACAGGACAAGTTTCGGCTCATACAAAGGAATGGAAAGGCAAGCCGAAATAGATTCGGCTCAGCCGACATTAAACAACGTAAGCCGAAACAATATCGGCACTCATGCCATGCAAATAACGTAAGCCGAAATACAGGTTGAGCATCTAAACAATACACATCTAAATAATAGTATTTAAGACGAAATAAAGTTTAACTAACAAAATAACAATTGAACGATACAATTGGCTCACCATCAAAGGATGTTTAAGTCTGCCCATAACATAAAAGAAGAACAATACCAAAACACTTAATAATACTCAACCAGTGAAACCAGTTCCAAACTGTGTTCGGCTGCGGATTAGTTCCCAGCTCGGGCCGCCATTGGCCTCAACAAGTGGACGGAGACGTGCAACTTCAACGCAAAGTGTACAACCACAAGGAAATATTTCCACACCCTCACCAACCCTCTTTCTTTTAAGATTACGAGGTACATTTGCTTGCCATTCATCATGATCGACAAATCTTTCGACTTGCTGAGGAAGAAAATCACGATAATCCCTACGCAGGCCAGGAGCATTTTCCCCACGCAAATGCTGTGGTCGTGGAAGAGGGGGATCAATGTGTTCATCCCTTTGACGTCGTGTTTCAATCACGCTTGGATCATCCTCACGAATTGGTGGTGGGGGAGGTTCATAAACAACAATTGCAAGGGACTCGCTGTTGCAAATATCAATACAAGTAAGACAGGCAAATTTTCGGCCCAGAGAATACACAAAACTCACAGTCGAAATGTTTTCGGCCCAGAGAATACACAAAACTCACAGTCGAAATATTTTCGGCTTACATTTATCAATACCTACTTGAGCCGAAATTAAAGTATCCACGTGGAAGGGGCTGGAAATAAGAAACAATTTCGGCCCAGACTTTCATGGAATGTTTGGGCCGAAACTAATCCATATAGATATCAAAAAAGTGCTTTAGTGTCGGCTGGGTGGTTTGATTACATCTATGGGCCGAAATTATTTCTGGGCACGTAAATAACACATAAAAATCTTGTGTTTAAACTAGTATATCAATCAAACACACAAATAAGTGGATGGGTATCTGTATAATACCTTCCTTGACGCATCCCGAGTTGTTCTTGCTCCGATTGATCTTCATTTGGGGGGATTGATTCTTCTAGTTGAGCTCCAAGGTTTTCAACTTCAGAATGGGGTTTGCTAATCACACTTTCCATGCCCATGTTCTGATTTGGTGAGTGTTACTAGTCGTTATTTTTTGATTGAGGGTTTATGATTTTTTTTTTTTTTTGGGGGGGGGTCTTGTTTCTTCTTTAGGTCTTCTTTTTTAGTTGTAAGGGAGTAGTAGAAGTAGAAGAGAAGTATAAAAAATAAATTTGATTTCTAATATAATAAGCCTTGGATTAGTTTCGGCTCAGCCGACATGGAATAACGTAAGCCGACACATTTTCGGCTTAGGTATGGAAACAATTTCATGGGCCGAAACCATTTCGGCCCAGGGTGTTAACATGCCTTCAGAGCCGAAACTGACTCTGTCATTGGCAAATGATGAACACGCAAGAGAGCTTATATGCAAAACACAACATACAGAGACATATATATATTAAAACACGCCATTGTACTTAACATAACTGATTCAAATGTACTTAAAGAGTGAAACCTAAACGATTCAAATGTACTTAAAAATAAAACCATAAGCCATCATTGTTTTGAAATACTAATTAACGACCTCTCTTGTTTTTTCCTCCACCACGACCATCTTCTCCATTGCCTCCACTCGTACCTTCGTCTTCTTGCCGACTCCTCTTGGTCTTCTTTGGGGCTTCCTCCACCCGAAGAGCAGCTTCACCCTTTTCAAAGATTTTGGTCAAATCCGCGACACACTTTTCTTGGTCTTGAACCGATAGTCCTCCCTTTTTGCACCTGATTTTTTCACCCACTTTTTTCAAAAGAGCGGTTCCTTGCTTGACCTATTGCCATGCAAATAACAATATTAGTTAGATATTTCTTAACATTAAAAAAGATAAAACACTTACAAAATCAGTTGAAAACACTTACCATGGTCATACACATCTTCTTCCATTCTCCCGCAGTCGAGGGAACCTTGATGTTACCTAGAGCAGCCTGCCTCTCAGCCTCCCTCTCAGCTTTTTCTGCAATCCTCTCAGCTTCTTCGGCATCCACAATTTCTTGTTGAGCCCGGTTAATGACTAAAGGATGAGATTGTTGGGCATACCAGTCTGCATATACCCCCTCTTGCTCCTCATCGTTACCTACAATTTTCAAATAACTGCCCACATTGAAAAGAGCGGGGTCAAGCGCATGAACCGTTGCAGGAAGTAGGTTTTTATAACGATCTGTCCACGTTTGATAGTCCGGTGCCGGGTGAAATGTGGGGATCCAGTTTCCGAAATTGCTTTGTGTTGCATTCGAAGAACGACCTAGAGGCGCCAACTTATACTTATCATCTCTCGGAACATTTTGTATAATTCCCATTTGTCGAAGAATCCGTCTTGGGTCGTATATAAGTTTCCCTCCTGGGTACCAAATTGGTCCGTAGTAGGTTGCGAGTGAGGTTGATGGCACTTCCTCCGTTCCTTCCTCTTGGACAATATTGTACGGGTTGAATTCAACATCTTCAAAGTCGAAATTTTCCATATTCTTCCTGACTTCTATCAATTTCTCAACCTTACCCTTTTCCCTTGGTTTCTTGAAAACCCACTTTCCTCCGGTAGGCATACCTTCCGCCCATTCGGGATTTATTGGAATCTGGGTAGGGTCATCCGACTTTGGAACCAAGCTTTTAAAATGATCATATGCAAAAGCCTAAACACAAAACACGATAAAATTAAACCTCAGCATGTTAGGGTTATGCCAACACGGTAGTAACAGTGACAATTTCGGCCCAGAGAATATACAAAACTCACAGCCGAAATGTTTTCGGCCCAGACAAATACACAAAACTCAGAGCCGAAACAGTGTCGGCCCAGATAAATATACAACACTCAGAGCCGAAACTATGTCGGCTCATAAGTGTAAGGTGAACCCTAAGCCGAAAATGACCCTGTGTATGCATGAAATTGAATTCAAGGGGTAATGTAAGCCGATGATTACCTGTAGCAAGGTGAAATTCCCCCTTAGATTAACCGGATGCCGCCTAGAGGCAACGGAGAGGCCATCAAGAAGGTAAGCCAGAGTAGCCGTACCCCAAGCGTACTGCCTTGTTTTCTCCAACGGACTCAACCATTGGAGAAAATGCGCGTTCACCTTGTTTCCAGTGTTGTCAGGAAATAAAACAGCTCCAAGAGTGTACAACAAATACGCACCTGCATGGTACTTATAGTGGTCAGGGTCCACGGGGGGCAGCGGCTCTACTCCTTTCCTTATGTCTTCTTGTCTTTTTAGTTCTTTTTTCTTGGTTCCCCCGAACTCGGTCTTCAATTTAGCCAACTTGATCTTGGAGCCCTTCTTAACTTTATGACGATCTTGACTCTCGGCCACGGACGCTTCGAACTCGAAAGTGGTCTTCTCTGAATCCCAACCAAGAACCTCCTTGGCCAAAGCTTTTAGTTGGTCCCAATCCTTCGACGCATACTCGGCACACGGGTTCACCCCATCGACCGCAAGACCAAGAATCTTCTCAGGATCATCTAAAGTGAATCCCACCTCATATTTGGGAAACTGAAAGGTATACACCTCTGGATGAAACCTTTCCACCATAGCGGAGCATGTCACCATGTCATACTCGCTCTGTCTGTGGATGACCGCTGGGTATAGGCCCGATTGTCTAACCAAATCTTGGATTGGTTGTAATTCTTCGTTGATGTCCCAAACAGCCGCGCTTTGATTTCTCAAAAGCCGGACTGCATCTTTGTGATCCTACAAAATCATCGTTTTAATTAATCCAAAACGACTTAGTTATCGCGAAGAAGACATAATGAAAACAACAACCAAGGTTTAGGCAAATACCTTCATCCGATAGATGACTGATGCCCAAGACTGCTGGTAGCCAATGAGCACTTGTCCTCCATCTCGAGGAAGACCGATGTCGGGTTCGTCATCTTGAACAAGGAACTTATCGTCCGTAGGAACATGTGCGCCTTTTGGTCTTTCTTTTTTGCCTTCTTCTTCTTCTTCTACAGGAGTAGAAGTGTTTTTCTTTCTGTTTGCCTGTTTTTTTGGTATCCTTGGTTTCTTTCCTTTTCTCTTAGCGTTCGCATCTTCGTAAACGTTCTCATCTTCGCTTTCCTCCTCTCTATCAACTCTTCTTGGCATGTCTCCTGGTTCTTGGATGACAGGCCCCCCTCTGGGAATAAATGCCCGCAACAAATCATCGTCCTCAGCCGCTACCGGGGCTGTACCCTTATTCCTTGCAGAAGCCGATATTTTTTTCTGGCCGACTCGGGCGTCTAGTGTTGGAGCATCTACAACGGGAGTAACTTCCCCTCTTATTCCCCTGTGGTATCATAAAAACATCCATCATTGAAACATTCATCGATAAAACACAATGTAATTAGGATGGAAAACATCTAAACATGCTACACAGACACAATTTCGGCCTACACGATAATATGTTTATCTGGGCCGAAAATACTAGATGAAAATGGCAGCTATGCTGCTAGTTTCGGCCTAGAGAGATATTCTAATGCCTGGGCCGAAAAACCTTGTGCCAGCTACAACCTAATCTGAATTTTCGGCCTAGGAAATTTTGAATTTCTCCAAGCCGAAATTATTTCGGCTTAAGATCTAGAATTATTTCTAGGCCGAAAAACAAACTGCCACCTTTCCCCTATCTGAAATTTCGGCCTAGGAAATTTTGAATTTCTCCAAGCCGAAATAATTTCGGCTTAGGATCTAAAACACTGTCTAGGCCGAAATTCTCTCTGGGTTCGAAAAATTCAACATTAATGGAAGATAAAATCATCGATTCGATGTATGTTTATCAAGGAAACTCAAATAATTCAATAGGGGTTGCTGAAATCACCTTCTATAACGCATAGCGGGTTGTATTGGTGAGGTTTCCTCTCCGGTAGCATCGATTTGGCTACTTCCTTCACCGGTGTCTTCTTGTTCTTCTTCGTTTCGATTAGATGATGCATCCTTGGATTTGTTGGAGATTTTAAGGATTACTTTCTTCGGATTTTTGGGCGGCATTTAATCGACGGAGAAATTTCGTTAATCGTCGATGAATACGTCGATGAATTCGTCGTTTAAACGAAGGAAAAAAGAGGAAAAAAAAAACAGTTTTTCGGCAGTGGTGGGGAAGAAGAAGAAAACTGAAATAGATTAGGGTTTTTTTTTTTTTTTTTTGGGTTGGGTTAAGATTAGGATTAGTGGAGGGTAATTTGGTAATTCCTGGTTTTAAAGGGTACTTTAGGGAATTCACCCTATTTTGTCGCGTACCGGGCGGCCACCAAATTTTTGGAGCGGCCGAAAAACTTGGTTCTTGTTTGGAGGTGGGTTTTAGTTTTAGGTCGTACTTTCTTTTTTCCAAAACAAAGTAATCGGGTCATGTACACCCTGCACTGCGTCTGCGTGTGTAACTACTAATTATCCCATATTCCCATAGTCTCCGTTAACATTACTAGCCTTGGTAAAATTCAGACCAGATCCTAAACACAACTCTTATCGATTGCCACTAGTTTATATATGCACGCACGTTGCGTTTGCCATTGTAAATTTAACAATAATAGAAGAGTATTGGTGGTGGTGGCGGCGGCGGCGTTAGTGGTGCTGGTGATGGCGGTAGTGGTGGAAGTGGTGTTGTAATGGTGGTAGTGACGTTGATATTGCTGGTGATAACGGTAGTGGCGAA
>JAJJMA010264185.1:0-13312 GCA_023529015.1 Papaver nudicaule | reverse complement strand
TTAGTAGGAGTTATGACTTTTATGGAAATTCTTCTATTCTACTTACTATATCTTTCGAAATAGTCAGCTACTTTAGTAGTGATAGTAATAGCGATTGAGATCGTGTTCTTGTCTACATGACCATGAGTTATGTTGGTATTTGTTCCCACGAATACTAAGTTTACAAGAATGCATGAGATAGATTCGATACCATTTGTCCATTGCAATGGTTTGCTTGCAAATCACTTGTTGGATATGGGTGAATCTAAAGGAGTACTGTTGAGCAAGAGTCCAGTGGATTATAGCTGAGGGCGTATAACACGTCTAAGTACTGGCCCAGCCCAGAACTTCCAGCGGATCAAAGTTAAACCCTAATCTGGAAAACGACGGTTCCCGAACCGTACGGTGAACTGAGACTCGGAATTTCTCCTGAGTACCAAAACATAAATTTGTACGCGTACTAGTACGTGAACCTCAGATTCGATGCATTTGGTCGTGATTCAGATGGACGGTTCGCGAACCGCCCAAGGTTAATATTCTCTGGGATTTTCACACGGGTTAAACTCTGACTCCTTATCTCTTAGTTGGACTTGGTTATCACGAAAATATATTTTGTGGTCCATCTAACGGTTCTCTATGTGTCAATAAGATAAATATTATCTCTGGTCTGTTGGATTTGTATCTTGAAGTGTTTTTGAGCTAACAAAACACTTGGCAGATAAATGTTAAAAGATTTCCAATTGAGATAAATCTCTGTTTACTTGGTTTGCAAGTTAGGGTTTCCTAAACTTGTGGGACAAGAAACTAGTTGTGGTATAGTCATCCTCTATTAGGTAGCAGTTCCTCTTGGGAATTACCTAACGACTATAAAGACTTCTCGTGAGAGTTGGGAAGTACAGGTAGGAGATTGAGACCTTAGTGGTTGAAATCGGAGTAACCTGTAACCTTGGTAACCTGATGACGTTCTTGTCTATTCTACAGTCCTTCTCTTCTGATATAAGGCCATTCAAGAACTGATACGTTACACACAGGGTTGAAAGGAAGCAACACACGGCTGCACTCGGTGTTATAAGACCTAGTTAGCTCCAGTTGTATAAGTTTCTTAAGTTATTATTTGTTTACAACCGAGGTAGAGACAAGTTGGGCATAGTTTACTTGTCAGCCCCCGCTTGTAAGTAGATTTCCGTATGACCTGAAGCAATCCGAAGGAAGTCACTTTGTGTATGTCAAACTGATAGAGGACAGTTCAAACATACATTTGATAATTAAGGTTGCAAAGCCGGAATTGTTGACACAAGCCTTTAACAGCGGTTAAAGCAACTCCTAGGCCTGTAAAGGACGTCAGCTGGGGGAATCAAGTGCATGACGATCTGTGGGGGATCTAGAGACGTAAGGAGTGCGACAGTAGCCAATTCGCTTGGAGGGCTTGAGTTGGTCTCTGCTACATCCCAGACCGAAGTCTTATAGTAGGTTAGTGTTTGTAGACAGTTTGTACTGTGCGGTGTTCAATCTGGACGAGGTCCCGAGGTTTTTCTACAGGTTGTAGTTTCCTCGTTAAGAAAATCTCTGGTGTCTTGTGTGCTTTACTTTCCGCATTATATTCTCTGGTTATATAATTAAAGCAAACACAAGAAGTATGTTATTAAATAACCTGATCGTTGTCCCCCAATCCATCCATTAGATTTACCAAGACCTTGTCTTGTCGGACTGATCATTTTAGATCCAAACTCAGGTAAACGGATCTGGATATTGATTTTGAGATCGTCCAGATATGACCATAAGTCTCACGAGCCCAAACGAAAAGTTGCTTGTATTTCGGTACCTATGCTTTTTCAATTGGTATCAGAGCCGGTGAACACATAAAAGACGTAACTGTCTGTATTTATCGAGGTTCGTGAGTTATGGCGTACATAAAAAATTGGTTTATCTCTACCGCCAATTTAGTATACCAGAGAATACAACGCTTAATTCAGAATTTGTTGGGTTCTGACAAGCTTGTAATTATGCTCGAGGTTCATCGTAATGAAATTATGCGACTACATGCACTCGAGAAATTAGAACTCATGGACTTCTGGATCCTGACGAGTTAACCTACTCTGCCGACTCCTCCAAGATCTTAATGTCAGCTTTGTAGAATACATCGAAAACATTCAGGAACAAAGAAGTAAGCATGCTAATACACGATGTTTTAAATGCGGAAACCTTGGACACATTGATAAAGAATGCCAACTATCTGTGTCCAGGAATTTAAAACTTCCTAAACATGCTTTTAATCTCATGAGTACCCCTTTGGTTAAACATAGGAAAAAGGCAAAAGACTATGTTCCAAAGGAAACCCAAAGCAAGAGTCTATCTCACCATGGCAACTGTCATCCTGTGATCTGTGAGTATCCATATGCTCACATCTACTCTCCCTAAAACCCATGACAGGATTTTCTCATCATGTACCTACTTGTGTGATGAGAAAAATGTGTAGGGAAGTAGGTGTAGATTCTTGTAGATTTATTTAAGTCTTTTGGGTTTATTGGTAAAATACTTGTATGTTGAGCCATTGCTCCAACAAGTTAAAAGAATTTTGATTTTTGTGGCTCTCAAAATCTAAATCATGGAGAATTTGTACCCTTGAGAAAATAACCTGTCAATATTATCTCAAAAAGGGAAAACACCTTAGTTTCCTAAAATGGAAACACATACAATTTCAGTTTTGTACAAACTCTTACGAGTCCCATGCAAAAAGGAATTTGTATTAAGGTAAAACTTGGATTTTCAAGTAAATCCAAATTCTGATACAACTAGAATCTCGCGATTAAGGGTTGCAGTCCCCTATATATATCCGAGATACCGCACCACACATAGACAATTTATTCTGCCTCTGTACGGTTCGGGAACCGCTGCCCTAGGTTTTTTTGTATCAGAAATTCTCCTGAATTGCGACAAGTTCCCTAGATCTGTTCACAATTCACTTCAAGAACGTCTTAAGGGTTGAATACGTTTCTTGAATTAAGTTTGTGTGGAATTATGACAAGAGCTAGAGGAAGCCAATGGCGAATCCCCTGAATCCACCAAAAGAGAGCTCCACATCAAAGAAAAATGACTATCACCGTGATTCAGCTCTGGGAATCACTTTCTACAACAAGAAGTGTCATGAAAACTATCTAACCATCAAAGATAGGGCTCTCATTGTAGAAAGAAAACTTGTTGATAGTACAAGGTTTGAAAATGTGGTAACATATGTAAGAGCCTTTAATTTGGGTAACATATTTGATGGTCATGGAAAAGCTTATGAAGGAACGGTCAGAGAGTTCTATGCCAACATTCATGGAACCAATGATGAAACCTTAAGATTCAAAACAATGGTTGGGAAAACAGTGATAGACATAAACTGTGATCCCATAGCATCTCTCATAGGTCTGTCCAAGCGAGGTATTACCCTACCTAGACTTGTGAACTCAAGACCAACCAATGAAGATATTTTCATGGAACTGATAGGTCAAAAAATCCCTTGGGATTGGAAGTTTCTAACAGAGGATCTATCTACAGAGTTGAAAGCATTTGGGAAACTGGGTGTTGCTAACCTATGTCCTTCCATGATGGTCAACTCTGTGTGGAGTCACGACTTTGCAGAATTGGTTTACTATTTAAGGAGCGGACGAGAAATAAACTTGTGTGATATGATTATATATTACATGAGGTTAATGACTCGTAATGGCAAAAACCTTGGGTTTCCATGTCTCATTGGAAGGATTTGCGATCTTTACAATGTTAAACCCTCGGGCAAACTGCTTGGTGGTCCTCAGCCACTCATTGACAGCTCCAAATGCAAGATGTTGACTAATGTTAACAAACGCAAGAATAGTGATAACCAGGGTGATGAAGAATCAAGTCATTATGTAGAAAAAACTCACAACAACAACAACAATGAAGTCGTGACCCTACTTCACACCGTTATCAAGAGATAGAAATGTCTTGAAGATAATGTTATTTGTCTACGGAAACAACTCGATCTACTTGCTTCAAAACATCCTGATCTCAAATATAGGATGGATCTAACCATGGCAGTTTGGAGCAATTCAGAAGAGTTAGAAAACACCACTGGCAGTGAACAGAGTTAAGTCTTTGTTTGTTTTCGTTTCTTAGTAGATCAGATTAGTTGGTTCCTGTGAGAACTTGTTCTTACTTTTGCCTAAGGAATATAAACTATATCTGAAAAGTAGTTTGCATTTTCATGCTTTTTAGAGTTTTTCAGCATGTACTACTTTATTTCATTAATAAAAGTTCTTTTTATATGATTATTAATGATGTTTGCAATACTTGATTTCTCAATCTTATTGCAACACATAGCTTTTTCCCATTACCTTGGTAGTGATGCAAAGTTATGTTTATTTACAAAAGTTATGCTTTTTCTCACGATCAAGAAACTTTTGATTATATGATTTTTAGGGTTTTCACAAACTCGAAATCATATACTCTTTTCCAAAAATTTGGCTAAGGGAAAGAGATTATAAACAAAAGAATACTGGATAACATTAAAAATGTTTTGTCCATGTTAGGCTTTGTAAGTTGTTCTTTATTGAATAACACCACATGGGGGAGAGTTCTTAACTTGAACTTGCGCTTAGTAACAAATTTTTTTGGGGAGCGTGGTTGTGGAATATTAGGAGAAAAGTGTATCTATATTTCTCCAAAGATGAATCAACTTAGAGATCATCATTCTGATTTCCTAGTTATGTCATCTTAAACTTGGCATGCGAGTACTTAGCTTAACCTATTCCATAGGTTTATGAAACCCTAGTCTCGAACTTCTTTGTCATATTTTTGTGACAAATAGGGGGAGAATACATATGGTTCTTGTTCTTGTGGTGCATAACCATAGGGGAGAACATCATGTGCTTACTTGTTGTGCTTTTTCAAAGTATCAAGTAATGGGGAGTAATTAAAGCTGAGAAGAAGCTTCATATCAGGAATGAGTAGAATCACTTTAAAAGTTTTGATACACAGACTTTAAAGTTTGCTCAGATTCTTACTCTTTGCACAAACAACATGTGGGAATTAGCATATTAACCCATGTAAGCTTGAGCGTACCTTCGTGGTTGTTTGAGCTGGATATGTTGTAGCTGCTGTCTACAGATTCATCAACAAGAGTTAAACGAACACATCAAGACTCAAGGGAGAAGTTGAAGAATTCAAGAAATCAAGATACATCTGGTTAGTACTTAATTGTATATCTTTTGAATCCATATGTAAATTGGTTTTGTCACTAAAATTGACAAATGGGGAGATTGTTAGGGCATTGTCAGGTCAAACCCACTAGGGTTGGTATGTCAAGCTGGTTGTCAGTTTTAGGTGTCAAAACACAATTCTTGATTTAGCCTACTAGAGTTTAGATTTCGGAATTGGGATATGAACTAAGTAGTAGAGACCTTGAAGACGAAGACTGTGAAGACAAATAAGACATCAATTATTCTTCATCGACAAAAGGTTAGTAGGAGTTATGACTTTTATGGAAATTCTTCTATTTTACTTACTCTATCTTTCGAAATAGTCGGCTACTTTAGTAGTGATACTAATAGCGATTCAGATCGTGTTCTTGTCTACATGACCATGAGTTATGTTGGTATTTGTTCCCACGAATACTAAGTTTACAAGAATGCATGAGATAGATTCGATACCATTTGTCCATTGCAATGGTTTGCTTGCAAATCACTTGTTGGATATGGGTGAATCTAAAGGAGTACTCTTGAGCAAGAGTCCAGTGGATTTTAGCTGAGGGCGTATACGTCTAAGTACTGGCCCAGCCCAGAACTTCCAGCGGATCCAAGTTAAACCCTAATCTGGAAAACGACGGTTCCCGAACCGTACGGTGAACTGAGACTCGAAATTTCTCCTGAGTTCCAAAACATCAATTTGTACGCGTACTAGTACGTGAACCTCAGATTTGATGCATTTGGTCGTGATTCAGATGGACGGTTTGCGAACCACCCAAGGTGAATATTCTCTGGGATTTTCACACGGGTTAAACTCTGACTCCTTATCTCTTAGTTGGACTTGGTTATCAAGAAAATATATTATGTGGTCCATCTAACGGTTCTCAATGTGTCAGTAAGATAAAGATTATCTCTGGTCTGTTGGATTTTTATCTTGAAGTGTTTTTGAGCTAACAAAACACTTGGCAGATAAATGTTAAAAGATTTCCAATTGAGATAAATCTCTGTTTACTTGGTTGGCAAGTTAGGGTTTCCTAAACTTGTGGGACAAGAAACTAGTTGATTTATTCCTAAGCAACCTATCTTATTGAGTGTTATAAATAGAGGTGTCTAAGGACGAAAACCGCAAGCATCAAGCATACGTGAAAATTCTCTGTAGAATTGATCGTAAACTCTTTTCACTTCGGTGAATGCTTGTTGTGGTATAGTCATCCTCTATTAGGTAGCAGTTCCTCTTGGGAATTACCTAACGACTATAAAGACTTCTCTTGAGAGTTGGGAAGCACAGGTAGGAGATTGAGACCTTAGTGGTTGAAATCGGAGTAACTTGTAACCTTGGTAACCTGATGACGTTCTTGTCTATTCTATGGTCCTTCTCTTCTGATATAAGGCCATTCAAGAACTGATACGTTACACACAGGGTTGAAAGGAAGCAACGCACGACTGCACTCGGTGTTGTAAGACCTAGTTAGCTCCAGTTGTATAAGTTTCTTAAGTGATTCTTTGTTTACAACCGAGGTAGAGACAAGTTGGGCATAGTTTACTCGGTTTACTTGTCAGCCCCCGCTTGTAAGTAGATTTCCGTATGACCTGGAGCAATCCGAATGAAGTCACTTTGTGTATGTCAAACTGATAGAGGACAGTTCAAACATACAGTTGATAATTAAGGTTGCAAAGCCAGAATTGTTGACACCAGCCTTTAACAGCGGTTATAACAACTCCTAGGCCTGTAAAGGACGTCAGCTGGGGGAATCAAGTGCGTGATGATATGTGGGGGATCTAGAGACGTAAGGAGTGCGACAGTAGCCAATTCGCTTGGAGGGCTTGAGTTGGTCTCTGCTACATCCCAGACCGAAGTCTTATAGTAGGTTAGTGTTTGTAGACAATTTGTATTGTGCGGTGTTCAATCTGGACGAGGTCCCGAGGTTTTTCTACAGGTCGTAGTTTCCTCGTTAAAAAAATCTCTGGTGTCTTGTGTGCTTTACTTTCCGCATTATATTCTCTGGTTATATAATTAAAGCAAACACAAGAAGTACGTTATTAAATAACCTGATCGTTGTCCCCCAATCCATCCATTGGATTTACCAAGACCTTGTCTTGTCGGACTGATCCTTTGAGATCCAAACTCAGGTTATCGGATCTAGATATTGATTTTTGAGATCGTCCAGATCTGACCATAAGTCTCACGAGCCCAAACGAAAAGTTGGTTGTATTTCGGTACCCCTGATTTTTCAACACTTTTTCCTTGAGAAGAGTTACCTTGTTTTAATCCGAAGAGATCTTGACTGATTCGTTAAACTTATCAAATAATTCCTCAGTGATATTGTTCATAGTTTCAATGAGTTTTCCTTTTGACCTTGTCTGAACCATTACTTCAGTATATATATATCACATAGACTAAAATGATTTTATATAAGAATGGTTTTAGTTATTTAAGGAAAATATTCAAACCTGTCAGATATACTTCATAGAATATTATTCTCCATAAATATGATATATTTCGAAAATAGGGAAGTTCGAAACTCTGGTTATGAACCAAAGAGAATCTTTAATTAACTATAAATAATTACCTTTATAAGGTGACAGTCATAAAGATACTCAGAAAATCTAAGACATAATACCTTATTTATTTATTTATTTATTTGTATTTTATTATATACACAGTGTTTGTTTCGGAACAGTTATTCTCTTATCCCTTAGAGATTCATAAGGACACGGATGATAAGAGAATGTTCCCTTTTTGCTGATCAGACAGGATCAGATCCCGTTGGGCTGGACAACCCAAAGGATGGCTCAATATTAAGACAGGATGAACATACCTGATTGCTGGTACTGTCGCTGCTTGACTGTGATCTTGAGTGATTAAATGACCAAGATATCGTTGAGATTTTCTTAGAAGAGCGTTTCTTCATTCCTGCAGAGGCTGAAATTCTAGCTATGTCGGCAAGAGATTGTCTAATCTCACTAAACATTTGTTCAAGTTTTTGTAGTGACTCATTATGAAATTTTAGAAGCATATTCCTTTCCCAATCAAATGTGCAATCAGAATGTTTGGATCTCAACTTATTTAGCAGTAGTTCCCTTCTTGGCATAGGTATGTTGCAAGGGGTTTCTTCCAGAGAGATATCTGCAAAACTTGCAAGACATCTAAGGAGATCGCTTTCGGCAACATTTGATGGAAAATGTGTGGATACTGCTTCTAGCATTTTAGTTCTTATACCTTGTTCAGAAACTACTTGTTTTAGTAGGTCTGAGGAATCAAGAACCTGGTAGAATCTTGTACAATAGTTTTTGAACGATTCACCATGTTTAATAGAGAGATTATTCCAGTCTTGAGGTGGAGTATCATAGTTGTGTGATACATGTCCGTAGATTGTGTTAAGTGTAGCCCACACATCATGCGAGCATTCACAGGCAATAATATGCTCAAGAATATTACTATGAACAGCACGTAGGATGATATTCAACCCAATAGCATTGCACCGTGCCATACTTTTTTCATCATACGTGTAATCAACGAGACTTTTATGTCCAAGAGTAGCATCATTAACATGAGGAATATAACGATCAACAATGAGTAACCATACATCAAAATTAAGTGTTTTGAGGTATACTTCCATCGGGCGTTTCCATTGTTGAAAGTTTGTTCCATCAAATATTGGAGGTAAGTTAACATGACAACGATCATAGTCCAGATTCATGGTTATTCTTATAGGTTGGATCGAGCCAAACACAGATTGTTAGATCTTAAGGTGTTTGCCTGCTCTGATACCAATTGAAAAGACGAGGGTACCGAGTACACCACCAATCTTTTATTTTAGTCCACTTATAAGTCAAACCTTGAGCGGTTCCTGTAATCAAGAACTCAAGAACAAAATCTCTTTCAGATCTGATTGATTCACACTAGGGAGTCAATACAAGAATCCGAAAGACTATGTTAACCAACCAAGTACGATACTTTAATTATATAAGATGACTCAAATATAATGCAGAAGTAAAGTAAAGTACACACAAGATTTTGTTAACGAAGAAACTACAAAATCGTAGAAAAACCCCGGGACCTAGTCCAGTTTTGAATACTCTTAAGAATTAAGCCGCCAACACACCTACTCTCAGACTTCGGACTAGCTGGTGCAGACAATATGACCCTAATACGACTATTAGTCACAAAGATTTCCCCTCAGTATTCCTACGCCTCCAACCACAGCAAGGTGGTCACGCACATGTACTCCCCTACGTAAACAGACGCCCGTTACTGTCTTACGCAAGAGTTGCCTCACAGCCCGTCGCGAGGACTATTGCTACCCGACCTCCAATCGGACGATTACAACCTTATGGACAACAACTAAATAGCGGCAGGTCAAATCGCTAGATGATATCCTTGGTAACTAACAGATATTTCACCGAAGTCTTTTCACACCAAGAGCGAGGTTACTAAGTTTACTTAGGAAATAAACACCTCGAGATATCAATCAAGGTTTCAAAACCTAAACTCCCGAAAGAGCAACCTTGTCGTCCCAGTTGGAATCAAGCAGATAGCTGTAGCAAGTACGATATGATATGACTGCGAAGAACGATGTACTTGCAAAGAACAAATCCAATAACAACGATCTTGATTCCACTCAATATCTATAGTTTAGGCACACAAACCGAAAGCGGCTTGCTGACAAATCCAGGTTAATAGATAAAGAGTATGTTCTAATCACAACGATCTTGAGTGGCCTTATATCAGAAGAGAATGACCTTAGAATAAACAAGATCGTTAGGTTTGATAGACGTGATAGAACAAAACACAAGTACAATACAAAGAAGACTAGTTGTTTTTACCTGAAAAAAAACATATGTACCGTCTCTGGGTACTTTTGTAGTGCTCGAGATCAAAATCAAACAAGACGAGCTTAAACCAAGTCAATGGTCGTTCCCGTCTCGCTTTGGTCACAGAGAGGATGAGGTTGGTCTAGGGAGGGAAACAGTGAAAGAAACTTGAGATCAGGTTGAGAATGTGTGTCTGGGTGTGAGAGTTCAAGATCTCCGTCGTGAGGGTGACTGGAGATCTCCAAGGCTATAAGTGTGTCGAATTACTCAAAATCTGGTTGTCGCTCGTGCTCTGAGGCTTTGGTGTTCGTGAGCGTTCTGGTTATTCTGCCTTGGAAGATAGAAGAAGCCTCTATTTATAGTGTTGAACTCACCCTGATCTCTCGACAGAGAAGGTGGGAGTCGTGGAAGAGTGGAGGAGTGGAGAACATGAGTTGGTTTCTGTAACTACTTGAGTTGTGTAGAACATGTCCACTCGCGCCATCTTTGTATAAGTGCCCATCATCTCTATCAGTTTCTTCCTAACTGTCGTAGACCGCCAGACCAATACCCCTAAAGTTATCCCACGTGTGATATTTTGATATCTCGTGTAGCATGCAGATGTTGCGTAGAACTAAGGAAGGTTGCGTGAGTACGACGCAATGGCCGAGTGGCCACGGCCTTGGCCTTTGACCAAGGCCAGAAGATGTGTGGCGCCATGGCCGAGTGGCCACGACCTTGGCCATTGGCCAAGGCCAGGAGATGTGTGGCGCCATGGCCGAGTGGCCAAGGCTAGAAGATGTGTGGCGCCATGGGTCATGGCGCCATGGCTGTGCTGCCACGGCCTTGGTCATTGGCCAAGGCCAGAAGATGTGTGGCGCCATGGGTTATGGCGCCATGGATGTATTGCCACGGCCTTGGCCATTGGCCAAGGCCAATCTCTTGTGGTGCCTTTAGGCCACGCCACTGCGACTATGGTATATTTGTGCACTTGGGCGTATTTTAGGTCATGGCATGCTTATCCATGGTTCTTTAGGCCATTTTGTGTTTAGATTGTAGCCTTCCTAGGTGTGTTTAGGCTGTTGTATATTTCTCAGAGAGCTCTGGACAGGCTTAGACACTAGTGGAAATAGGCTGTTTTACGACCCTACACGGTATGTAGTAAAACACGCAATTACGACGCACACGATCAGTAACATAAAGGGTGGCATCTCAGCCGTGGTATTTTTCTACGACTGTGCAGCAAGGGTAGCAAAGAAACGACGCGCATTAACCGCGGTAAATTTAATACCAATAAGGTCAGTCGTATCCATGATTCTGAATATTAAAAAAAATGGAATCAACTTCAGCTGAATCCCTTCAGTCAGAAGTTGAATCCATCTGTCTCATTCAAATTGAATTCAAATTATATTGAAATGAATCTCAAATTTAAATTCAAATGAAAGTCAAAGGAAAGTCAAATCAAATTCAAATTCGAATTCGAATTCAAATTTACAAATGTAAATGAAATACAGTTGAAATGAAACTCAAATTCAAATTTAAAAATTTAAATGACATTCAAATACAAGTGAAATAAAACTCAAATTCATCCAATTCAATGACATTCTAAATGAACTGATGTAATGCATCTAAAGTGACACTCAAATACAAATTTAGGTTCAAATTCAACAAAAATAAGGATTAAAATCCTGAGTTCACACAACCAAAAAAAAAAAGAAATCCTGAGTTCACCCCAATTTTGTTACATATTTCTAATAATGACTCCAATCACTCCTGCAGCACCTTGAACAACATTCTGACCTGCACATTCAAGAGAGAAATCAATAGTCAATACCACTGCAAGAGAGAACTTTATTAAGGACAATGCAATACTCATTATACAACAGTTAGTGCATTCAGCACTAGCAAGGATTACTACAATTTACACTTTCACTAGCAAGCATTCAACACAGTGCAATTTCAGGCCACACGACTATGTAAGGCGTAAAAGCCATCAAGTCACGAAAGCCTATCATCACAGACTCAAATTATAGCAAAAACTTGTATCTAAACGAGTCATGGCAAGTCTAAATTGTAACTGTGGAAGCAAGCATAAAACTTTGTGGATTACCTTATTTATCCACTGTTTACATCCCCCACTCGACATCATCAACACGAGTAACTTTCCGCAACACACCTACTCTATATCCTGTACACAAATACTAGTTATTGTTCTGGACTAACTAGTTGTTCAAAAATAATACATTCAAATAACTAAAGCAAAAGGAGAACAGAAGCATACCTGAGGATTGAAATTTACACCTGCCTTCAGTATGCCAACAGTTTCTTCAAGGCAACGGACACGACCATCCAAAGCTTTAGTCTTCTGCCTTTCTTCGCGTAATTGCTCCCTAGAAATGGCAGAAGCAATTAGTTCCGACTTTGATATTCTCCCTCCAATGCCACGAACACAACCCCTGTCATCAGGCCCAAACACCTAACACATAAACAAAATCAATTAGTAACCATAAGTATAACAGTCAACGGACAAATTCATTTACTAACAAAAAAAAAAAAAACTCAACAATATACACTCACCTTTGCAACTGCATCTCTGTCCAAGTGTGACTCCTCTCTATACTCATCAGTTTCATAAAGCTCTCTCACCTGTGCAAATTATATCATATATACATTACAGGCAAGCCGAAACAAACACCACAACTATAAATATAGCTACCGGAAAACAAGAGACAAAATTACTTACAACTTTTTGTCTGTAGGTTACTTCATAGGAGTCAGGACCAAATAGTGCAAGTTGGTCATCAGGAATCTCCTGGTACACATGTGTTGCCAGGTACACAACAGATCGGGTTACACTACCAGTTGGACTTTGCAGTTCCAATGCATGTCGGCGCCGCGCAATACCATGCCTCCCAGTACTGTGTGCAGCCATAATCTGCTCTCTAGATTTCTTCCCTATGGCCTGAGCATCTTATCTTTCTCTGAATTATGCATATCAACAAAAGGTTCCCACCATTCGCTCTTCACTTCCTCCGGTCTATTTGCTTTTCTTTCTGGAACACTATCATACTTGTCACACATTCGTCTTAGCACAGTCTTCCTATTCTTCCATATTGAATTTGCCATCTTTAGAAACTTGTCCTTAATATATTCAGGTACCCTGTACACACTCTTGATGCTAGTCCAACACAATTCCTTCTCTTCCCAAGGAACTAGTCTCCAATCCTCATGATATGGTGCCACTGTCTGTCTCACAATCTTTCCAACTTTAGTTGAGTATTGTGTAGGCCCCTCTTTTATAGGTTGTCCAGTTGGATTGAATTGAATCTCAAGAA
>JAJJMA010264178.1:0-19767 GCA_023529015.1 Papaver nudicaule | reverse complement strand
TTTTTTTCATACACCCAGTTGACACCTTCAGCAATATATCGTGTTTCTAACTCTGTTTTCTCACACTCACGTTACACCACCAATTTACAAACACCGGTTATGCAAAAATGAACAAATTTCATACCAACAAATTCAGAAAACAAATACAAGTTGCACCATATGTAAATTAAAAGATAAATTTTCATTAATAACTTAAAGGATTACATTAAAATTTAAATCCGCTCATTCGAGTAATGTGTTCGCTACACTTTTTAGGAGAAAATTACGAATGAGTATTCCCCAAAGGAATAATTACATTGAAATTCAAATTAATACTTCAAAGGTTTTGAGAAAATCCTTTAGCTCATGGTAATGTGCTTCGTACTCGAATTCCTTTCCTTTACCTTGTTTCCATACCTTCAAAGTCCTGGCATAAACTTCATCTTCCGTAACATCTTTCCCAAGTCTAGCTCCGACAAATCTCCCCAAGTGCATAAAATCATGAACGTTTTGACGTATTTTCCACCATCGTTCTGAGAGGCCTCTTACATCGCGCACATATTGGTTTTGAAACTTGAAGTCATCTTCGATATACTTAAACAGGGAGCTCCACTTGATAGTACCACGACTTTTTTGTAATCCATAATAGTGGATCACATCTTTACAAAGACGTAGATCTTCTTCCAACGTAAATGGAGCGAAGCTTGGTTTCTTTCGTGTTGATGGAGGAGGAGATAATGGTTTTTGAGATGGAGAACATGTATAGTAGTACTCATGAACAAACTTATCAGTCATGTTTCGATATTGTCTACGAGGAGGAGATGCTGGAGGAGATGTTGAGATTGATTCATTTGGTTTCTGTAGTAAAAATAGTATCTCTTGTGTTGTTCGAGTTGGCCTTTTGGTATTTGAAGATGAACTAGACATCATTTGGTATTTTTCTCTTGATTGATTGTGATAAAGGAAGAGGGTTTGAGAAGAAGAGGTATCTAGAAAGATGATTGTTTGAGAAGAAGAGGTTCATTCTTTATATAGATTGATCCCCAACGACTAGTTAACGGCTAGTTTTTTTGAATTTTGTTGATTCGAAAAACTAGCCGTTGAGGTGTAGATAGAGTGTAAGAATAAGCTTACCATTTTGTATTTATAGGTATTTCCCAAAGAAGCTATACCCCAATCATAATCCCCAACTTCATTTAAATTTTTGAACAGTAGAATCCAACGTTTATCTACTTTTCCAGTAGAATTTGCAAGAAGAATATGACCCAAACACCAAAGAAAGAACATCCGAGTCAAATGCTCTGCAATATGAGTATTATCCAGTTTTTCCCTACTTTGAATGTACCTTCTCAAGGCACCACATGATAGCCAGTTAACGTTATCATTCCATGTAGATCCACCAAACGTAGGCAAAGTACCAAAATACGTATCTAGATCCTTATACTTTGTTCCAACCTCCAACGGCGGCATAACTACTTGACGTTTTGAGGGAACACCAGTGGGAATGCCAGTTAACATATACCAATCTACTGGAAGAAGCCCAACCTCAAAGTCCCTAAAATGAAAGCTCTTGGTTTTCTGCCACCATCTCTCGGCTAGTGCTTCCACTAAGCCTCTATCCGAATTGGTGAAATTAAACTCAAAAATGCTAGAAAACCCGCAATTGTCACAGTATCGTTTTGCAACAGGATTGTTTGCTACTACAATTTCATATAACGTGCTTATCTCTTTGACAGTACCTCTAAAGTTGACTAACCGAGTGTTACTTAATGGCTCTTGACATTTATGTCGCACACCAGGCAAGTTTTTCCCGGACACTACCTCTAACAAAGCACACTCTTCTTCCATACTACAATAAAAACATAATGAATTTCCATCACAATTTAAATCAAATCAACAAACTCAATTTCATCATACTAACTCAATGTGATAATCTCATCAATTCCAATCATACAATCATATTCATCATACTAACTCAATTTCATCATACAACTAAACTTCATAACCCTAATTTCAACATGAAAAATCAAATTGTCTTACAGTCTAACTATCTACAAAACATCAATACACATATATACTAATCATCAAATCAATCATAAAATCATCACAATCAAATATCAAGAACAATAAAAACATAAATGTTAAAAATCATACCTTGGTCACAATTGTTGACGGAATTGAGTGAAATTTGGGGCAAAAGATAGAGTATGAAATTTGCAACAAACCCACGGAAGGAATTTGAAAAAAAAAATCTACAATGGAAGATTGAGAACATGCATTTTCGGTTTAGGGTGGAGAAGAAGGGAAGGAGAAGAGAAATGGGGGAAAAATTTCTCCTGTCGATTTTTTGTACCAGAAATCTTATGCGCTGAACCGTTCAGCGCTTTGACCTGGTGTTGACGGTCAAGCGCTGAACCATTCAGCGTTTTCTAATAACGCCGAATGGTTCAGCGCTGAGCGCTGAACGGTTCAGCGACTGGACGTCCAATCTCTCCAAACCATAAGACCACCCCTCCCTTACTAGCTGACGTGGCTGTCCAGTCTAGTATACTAGACTGGACACCATAAGACTAAGCCTAAGTGTGACTTGGACTAAAATAACTTTATTGGGCCAACCTAGCGAAGGAGGATCCTATATATGGTGAATTTGTGTCAAATATAGGGTAACACCAAAAAACCAATTTTGACAAAAAGATTTCCACGGTCTGTAGTTGATTTGAACAAATTGCCCTTCTGCATCGTTTTTTCTCTTATTCCGGTCGGCCTCCCACCGCGCGCGGTAGTTTAGAACCGAAAGGAGAAGCGATTGCAAGAATTATTTTTTTTTGCTTTATAAATTTTTTGTCGTTTATTTAAGAGAAAAAACCTTAAAATGTCGACTCGATGGTGAGCCTACATCCATACACTTTGGGTCATCTATTATTTATCCAAAAATACTTTTCCACCATTTTTCTGAACAAAAATGATTTATACCCCGCGGGTTACACACACAAAAAATGTGTGAAAGAAAGCAGCGGGTCCTACCAACCCGCAAAGCCCAACCCACTGCTTTCCAGGGGTGGCGGGTTAGTGGGGCCCGATGCTCTCTCTCACACACTTTTTGTGTATGGAACCCGCAAGATCCAACCCGTGGAGTATATATCAGTTCTGTTTTCTGATTCTATGGTCTGTTTTTGGTCCACCATTATTTGGTCTTGACTCTTGGGTCTCGTGATTTGAATAATCCGTAGAGCCTTATCGAGAAACTAAATATGTGTCAGCACTTTTTATGGCTGCACATGGGTTGTCTTCAAAAATGGTAGACCAGAAACAGGATTCTTTTTGTACGTGTTAGACATGCTTTGGATTTCCAATGTTTGTTGCAGGTGGGTCTAAAGCACTAGTCAAGTCAGTTACTTTATAAACTCATGAACTCTAGTTTTTTTTTTTTTTTTTTATTCTACCAGGGTTTGAACCCGGACCTCCCCTATGGGAGGTCAGTGAGAATCCATCATACTACTTGATGGTTCTCTCATGAACTCTAGTTTAATGAAAGTTAATTGATATTTTGCATAACTAGAGCCTGATTTTGTGTCTCAGTTATCTGCAACATCAGAAAGATCTGTTATTTATACTCATGGAAGTTGAAATCCTACACATCTGGGGCGTTGTGGATGGTTAAGATCAGCAAGGAACATCTGCTTAAGTGCAAAGAGAAAATGAGCAAGAGATAGGTCTCCATTCTTGTTCTCTTTGTTGAATCCGAAGGTACCTATTTTTGCATTCCTGGTTTTCAAATTTTGTTATCTGATTAGAAGTTCAGAACATGCAGTTTTTAGTGATTTTTTTTTTTTTTTTTTGGAAAGATATGAATGTCATTTTTGATTGTTGGTTGCTACAGTAGATAATGAAGTATAGTAGGAATCAGTAAAACTTTTAAGGCAGAAAATATAGAACAAGATGTCTGATTAGATTTAAGTGGAAGATTAAGCTTTGTTTCTGGTTGATCATGTGTTTCATAATCATCAAATTAGTATTAACTAGGATCTCATTTTTTTTTTCATACTTTATTAGTATAATGTTAATATTGTTGATTATTTTGCATCGCCATAGTCAACTTGAGTCATCGGAACCGGTTTTTAATCAAGCTCCATGAACTAGTAAAGCAGTATTTTTTTTGGGTTCAGCTTGATTTCGAACCCAATTTCCAAACTTATACTGAGTTAGGGTTTAAGTACTTGTTGTTGGACTGCTAATTCTAACATTGATCGTTGGTTTGGATTTTAAAAGCAATCTTTGAAGAGACAATCATAGGAAAATATAGTTTTGCATCGGATTAGGTGAACCCGGTTGCTCCAGGATTAGTATGGTGCAGCTAGTTTTTGGAGCGTAGAGTTTCATCCATTTCGCAAATTAGTTATTAGGTATGATTTGAGGTCATAATTAGTCTAGATTTATGTATGTGTGTTATTCCGACTCATATAACTAGCATAACTTTAGTTGGTATTTGAAATGTTAGCAAATTGCTTAATATTTTTTGTCATTTTTGTTTAATTGTTGGTTGCTACAGTAGATAATGAAGTATACTAGGAATCAGTAAAACTTATATGAGAGAAGATAGAACAAGATGTCTGATTAGGTTAAGTGGAAGATTAAGCTTTGTTTCTGGTTGATCATGTGTTCATTTACTAGGAGTCTAAGATCTCATACTTGATAGTATAATGTTGTATTGTTGATTATGTTGCATCACCATAGGCAACTTGAGTGTCTGGAACCGGTTTGTAGTCAAGCTCAGGGAACTAGTAAAGGAGTAGTTTGATTTCGGAACCAGAATGGAAAATTTCCAAATTCTTAGTTCTAACACGAATTTTTGTTTTGGATTTTAATCATATACAATTTTTTTATATTTTTCAAAAGCCAATTAAAAGCAATTTGTGAAGAGAGAATTATAGGAAAATATAGTAAATAAAACAGGGCCTATTGGACATCAAAAGAATACAGGGCTGATTGTCAATAACAAACCAATCACATCATAGGGAACCTTAATATTTGATAATTTCTAAAAGTCAAATCAATCTACACGAAAATATAGGCTCTAGAACGTAAAATGTAAATAAAATCAAGGCTGGTAAAGTCAATTTTTTAGAAAAGTACAAAATAGTTAATTTTAAGAAAAGTAAACAAACAACCAACAAATTTAATATTTTGTACTTTTTCTGAAATTGACTTGACCAGTATCGATTATATTTTTTCTTTTTACGTACATGTATATGGCCTATGTTTTCGAGCAGGTTGATTTGACCAGTCAACTCAATGTTGATTTTTGGTAATCATAAAATACTAAGGTTCCCTATGGTGTGATTGATTTGTTATTGATTTGGGTAATTTTTGTTTTGGATTTGTTATTGATTTGGTGATTTTTGTCTTGGATTTTTGTCAGCACTTTTTATAGCTTCACATGGTTTGTCTTTGAAAATGGTAGGCCAAAAGAGAGACCAAAAACCGGTTTCTTTTCTTGATGAACTGAAATTGGAGAGTTTGGAGAGTTTGTATAGTTTTATAAGAAATTCGGGGTAGAAGTTAATATGCAAAGGCTCGAACTACTGACTTCAAATATGACAGTTTGTTTGTTGGCCAACTAGACATCAAAATAGTCTAAATGGACAATAGTTTGACTCTCATATTTGAGGTTAGTAGTTCAAGTGAACTTGTGAGCAGTAATTACTCAATCTGCAAAACTTTCAAGTCGATTGGCTAAAAGCAGTAGATTATTGGGTTCAGTTTGATTCCGGAACCAAAATGGAAAGTATCCATACTTGTACCGAGTTTTGGCTCCGGTACTTGTTTTAGGACTACTGGTTCTAACATGGATCTTTGTTTTGGATTATAATCACAATTTTTTTAACAATTTTCAAAAGCCAATTACAAGCAATTTGTTAAGAATCATCGGAGGGTAGTTTTGTATCTTACTTAGGTGAACCTGGTTGCTCCAAGATTAGTAGGGTGCTAGTTTTTCGAGCGTAGAACTTTATCCCTGTCTCGCTCGGAACAGATAATGGATAGATCCCACGTTCTAGAACTCCAACCTCTGCTAATCATGTGGGAGACTACTTCCTTGTGTCACTCAGAACAAATAATGGGACAATAATTTCAGAGCAACAATTTTTTACCGACAATGGAAAGAAAATTATAAAAATCGACTTTTATAGTGATACAACGGTTCCTATTTAGGTTTCGAAAACTAGTGTATCTTTGTCTTCTTGTATAAAATTTGAAATCATAGATTTTATTTTTGTTATGCTCTTACGAAAATGAGATCACTTATAGAGTTGAAAAGAGTAAGAAGAATATAGAAATTTATGTGAATCTGCTTAACCTAAAATAAAGAATAAATTTGCTTAACTTCTTTGTTGGTTGATGAAACCGTAAATCGTAATGGTATAGGACTTTTAGATATTAAGATAGAAGAAAAGGTAGCCGTTAAGAAACACTTGATATCTAATCAGAGAACTTACGTCATCTTCTTCTTCTTGTTGGTTTAAGTAGAAACTCATCTTCCACTTACATATATATCATAAATAAAAAGGAGGAGTAGATTTTATGATTAGATACTGAAACCTTTTGTAACCGCAATAATAGGACCTCAACAAATAGATCTACTGTATTTTCTTGTTCTCCAATTTCATTATTCAACAAAAGAAGTTAAGCAGATTTGTACCTTCTTTTAATAATGAGGTTAAGCAGGTTTACATGAATTCATACTTTCTTATTTGTTTTCTTTTTCAACTTAACAAGGGATGTCGTTTTCTTAATAAGAAGAAACAATTCTCCGATTTCAAAAATTATAAAATAAAGAAGAAAAAGAAGACGGGAGTAGTTTCTGAAACCTGTAGAGTTCGTATAGGTTTATAAGAAACTTGTGGTGAAAGTCAAAATAAAAGTGTTTGAACTACTGGCTTTAAATATGACAGTTAGATTGTTGACTATCTAGACATCAAAATAGTCTAATTGGATGTTAGTTTGACTCTCATATTTGAAGTCAGTAGTTCAAGTAAACTTGTGAACATTCCGAATGATAATTACTCAATCCGTAAAGCTTTCAAGTCAATTGGCTGAAAGAATCACATTCTGAACAGAAGAATTATGTTGTTATGCAAATGGAAAGGTTATCCCTATATTTGTACATGAACCAACAATTTTTGTTTTCTTTTGTGCTCACCACGCCAATATTTTTCCTGATAAATATGCCAAATGAATCGTCAAAAAAACTTGTATGATTTTTTCTTTCAAAATATTGAACCACTATTACACAAAATATTTGATTTTTTCTTGCAAAATATTATACAAATATCAGTTTGGATTACGATCCATCGGCCTGAATCAAAGTGAAGTTTTGGGTGGTGTCTTCATAATATAACGTTTAAATTTCGTTTCGATTGTTAACCAAATTATCCTGGTGTTGTGGCCATCAGTGACTAGAATATTTTTCTAAGGAGAAAATTTAGGAACGGAGATAAACCAAAAGTCTAGAAGGTTGTGACATGAAAATAAAAGACTTGTTTTTAATATCTAAACTATGCCAGCTGGAGTTTTCTAGGAATGATAAACTAAATTTAATCCAGTCATCTATAATTTAATCTTACAGCTGAAACATTGCTACCATACTAAGCTTTTCCACACGACTGTGCGAGATAGCACTGCTAGCTAAAGTGTATGATGTCTATTCCAGGATGCTTAGTGGAATTAAAAGTATGTTATGTGGGTAAAGGCAGACAAAACAACATGATATCTAATTAGATCAAGTGGAAGATTAAGCATGTTATAATTACACATTAGTAGCAATTATGGTCTCAACTTTGATAATGTAGCCCATAATTTATTATTCTTGAGTTATTTCATTTGTTCTTTTGCTTCACCTGAGTTTGTCTTTCAGCATGGTACAAAGTTACAAATTGTCTTTCCGGTCCGTGTTAGACATGAGTCGAAGCTCCCAATGTCAAATGTTTTTGTCTTGTTGCATTTTCTGGTTTTTATCGAACAATAGTTTATTCACAAGTTTGCTTTATGAAGTTTAACTTTAAAAATCAAAGTTTATTGAATTTTTGAATCTGTACTGATTTGTTTTTCTTTTTAAGAAATTAGTTCCAATGGTCTCCAAACCTCCCAAAGAAATGATGCACAAGCTCATGTATTGAATGATATGTTTGTAGTGTATATTGGTCAGTTATCTGATTTCGTTCATTTCTTCATGTTCAGGGGTAGAAGCAGTAGAGCTGTTATTTGAGCTTTGAGGATGGTTCAACAAACAACAGCTGCATGCTTAACAGGGAAGGGTCACCAATCTTGCTTCCTTGTTAAAACCTAAGCCAGGTACCTGACTTTTCATTCCTGTTTTTTTCAGTTATCTAATCAACAAACATATATAAATAGATAGTATGTACAAGTTAATATTGTTTTTCTATACTGTGTGGTTTGATTCACTGCATTGGCTTAGTAGTTTGAATATGTAATCGATGAGTGTTTTTAAGGGAATGGATGTGGAACATGTTTAACCATCATGAGTGTGTTTTACTCGTCATGCAGATTATCCTCTTTGATATTAATGTTTTAAATTATTGTAATCATCTACGAGGACAATCTTCGTGACGAGGAAAACATCCCCGTGTAAAAGATTTAAGTTTCGTTAATCCATTGTCATGGTTTATGAAAAAATAGATAATTTTTGTGTTATATTTGGCTGATCTTAATCTCAAGATTACACTTTTGTCCCGAGAGGGTATCCAAAGGTGAAGAGTTCCAACTGATGTCCACAACAATCAGGCCTTTTTTCATCTTTAGATTTTTTCTCGGGACAAAGTAGGATTTTTGATCAGTCTATCAATTTTTTGGCTTAGCTATTTAGCTACTGTCGTACAGATTTCATAGTGTACACCTCATGAAAATTTCTTGATTGATTATAGAGAATTCATGGCAATCATAGTCTATGTTGAGCCACGTCTCAAGAAGAAAAAAAAATCATGGATTAGAAATTCTTACAATATGTGTTACCAGAATATTACAATGGGTTGTTCGTAGAATTGTTTAGTTTTATTTTAATTGCTGTAGTTCGTTTAAAAAATATGTAGTTTTTTTCTTTTTTCAAATTATTTAATCTGGATGTCTATGCAGTTAATCTGTGGTATTGCATTAAAAATAATTTTCATATTATTTTATTTTGTATTCGAATTAATGATTTCAAATATGAAAGTTCATCTCTTGGCTAACTAGGGTATCTGGATAGTTATTTGATTAGGGAATCGATTCTCATATTTGAGATTAGTAGTTTGATTCTCTGGGATTGCCAATTTTTATGTGATAGACAAATTGGAAAATTGGTAAAGACTTGGATAAGTGATTTTAAATATGAGAGTCAGTCTCCTAGCTAATTAGACTACATGTGCAGTCTTGTTGGCTAGTGGCCTGACTCTCATATTTGAAGTTAGTAATTCAAGCTTCCGCACGTGTAAAAAAATAAAATAAAACAAATACTCCTTGTATCCCAGATATTGTGTCCCTTTTTATTTTTCATTTTAGTCTAAAAATAGGTTAAAATAGAAAAAATAAAAAACACCATTTCTTCTAAGACGAAAGTAGTATATGATTTGTAATGTAAGCACTACACAACTAACCTCTAAGGACTCAAATTACTAATTTCAAATATGACATCGGTATCTTGGCCAACTAGATTATAAAAAAAGCCCAACTAACCAATAATGTTACTCATATTTGAAGTTGGTAGTTGATATATGGCCAAGAGTGATATTTGTTGGCGTTATGCAGTCGATTGGTTTTCTACCTCAAGAATAAATACTTAGAAGTCGAGTGTCATGCCTCTTAATGGATTGGGCCTAGTTAATACTTTTTCTTATCTCAATGATAGAATCATTGTCCAAACTACCATTGGATTCTCTCACGGGAGAACCCATGCATGGTCAATGTTAATCACTATTTTTCTTCAAAGAGTGATTTTAAACTGACCGCGGGTTTTCCCGTGAGAGAATCCAATTGTGGTTTGGACAATGATTCTATTATTGAGATAAGAAAAATGTTAATTTTCCTTTTATCTTTCAAATATAAATAGAAAATTTTCTAAAAATTCTAGACTTTTTTTTTGTAAGAAAAACTCACTTTTATAATAAATGAAAAAAAAATATGATCAATGGTAAATCGTTTGACTAAGACCTAAATATGCCATTTCACATTTTAGGACTTTGTGGTGTATCTTTGTATGTAATTTTGAATGTATTTTAGGTTTCAGGCGCTCATGCTATAGTTTTGGGGTTGCAAACTTGTAATCCTTTGAAACAGAACCACACCGAAATTGTCATCAAAGAGTATAATTCAAGATAGTAGTCAATCATTAGCATGGTAAGGTGTAAACAATTATACAGTAATAGGATGGAGACTGATATTTTGAATAGTTCTTAATAACAATAATTCATGCTGGACCACAAGGAAAACACCCAAAAAAAAGAAAAAAAACAAAAAAACAAAAGAACGAGCACACACAAATTCACATAAATAGTGGACCTCCCTGCAATTTCTGGTGTGGTGGGGGCAGTGCATGTGTTTTCTCGGTTTTCTTGAGAGTTTTATTTGCGGTATGTTGTTCAGACACTCTCTTAATAATTTTATTCACTTACCTTTCCACTACTTTTTTTATCTATTTTATTATTTTTATTTTAATGGTTTATAATTGACCGAGTCTACTTATAAATCGTGTCCGGCGTTCAATCTCTGACCTGATTTACAAGTATTCTCGGTCTATTATAACCATTAAAATAAAAGAAATAATATAGATTAGAAAATTTAGTAGAAAAGTAACACTATATTTAGTAGCATCTGAGTCAGCGTCTGGGTCTGAATCGATCTGTGACTCAGACCGACTCAGATGTCGGACCATTGGTAACCTTCTGACTCAACGTCTGAGTCGCTGCGAAATGCTCCCGACTCAGTGGACCAAAGTTTTGAGTCGGTGTGAAACTCAATTTTCCTTCTCCTCCACAGAAAAAAGAAATGGTGGATCTCACTTTTTTTCTTCTCAACTCACGTCGATCTCCTAAACTGATCAGTCATTTGCTACACATCGATTCATCTTCTGAACCTCTACTGTTTCTCATATTCATCTTTTTAAAATTATCAAAGGTAATTCCCCTTCTTCTATTTTTCATGATTTCAAATTTTTTTAGTATCTGTGGTGTGATGATGATGATTTCTTAGGTTTTGATTTGTTTGGGGTGTTGATTTTTAGGTTTTGCTATATGGGTTTTATAATTTGTTGATTTGTAATTTGTTGGTGTGTTTTTGTAGCTATTATGTTGTTGTTGTTTGACAACTTATAGTTGTTTGAGAAAATGCCAGAAAGAGATTTTTTCTTTCTTCTTTGGGTTCTTCCTGGTTTGAATTCTATTTTGCTGTGTTTGTTTGTGAAATAATGGGTTTTGGCTGTTGCAATGTCTGTGAGCTAGAAATGAGTATATACCTTGTGATGGTGTTGCAACGACTTTACTAGTTTCTAAGTAATATCCAAGTACAGATTGAACTGTTAAAATCTAGTTTCGATTGAGAATGTAGTTTAGGCCACCTTTGAATACATGTTCTAACAGGCTTTTTTTTTTCCGCACAAAGCCTTGAGATTAATTATGCATAAGGGAGACATGATAAGAGGCATGATCAGACTTATTTGCTCCTACAAGAGTTTGCGTTTTCAATCTGACTGTCGCGAAGTAACTATAAATAAATGATGCAGGAGCTACTTCTAAGAACTGCATCAGTAAAGCTAGGAGGTCCTCCATTAAAAGAACATATAGCATTTGCATTGGTTTTCTTGGCCAATGCGTACGCTGCTTAATTGGCTTCCTTGAAACAAAATATTAAAGAGACGTTTTTGTGGTTTCCCTGCGCAGCCAATCTGACTGTCGCGAATGTAGCTTTCCTCTCCTCTAGCAGCTCTAAATACTCCTTTGCATAGTTGGAATCAAACTGAACTTTTAATTAGTATAAACATAGTTGACGCCATTAAAAGTAATATAAATGAAAAATTATTAAGCTTTTGATGCCAGGTCATGTTTGTCATACAGGTGCTTGACTTGCATAGCTACAAAGTGCGTATGCTTCTCGAGGTCAAAAGCATTTCTACTTCATGACATTGAATGAGGTTAGCATTATGGCAATTTTTCTGGGTTTTTTCTTAATCTTGCGCATTAAATTTTTTATGTCAAAAATGCTAGTTCTAATAATTCAGTGAACCCATGGACACAAAGTCAACATATGATGCGAACTTCTTATTTTGGCATGACAGTGACTGTTAAGTCATTTAATTGTATTTCATGTCATATGTTAGCAAATGGATTAAGTTAACTGAATGGGTGTTTTGCGTTGATATCCTTATCAGCATGTTTGATGGCAGACCAACATGTGAAACTATGTGCTCATCACAGCTTCTTTGTTTTGGTTTTCTGGTAAATTTTAAATGCAAAATTGTATACATCCAGAAGCATATGATCCTGTTAAGCTTGCTTTCCATGTCGAAGGTTATATCTGAATTTGATAGGGGTCGTGGTTGTTGTTGCGTTGGCCCACATTTCATATATCACCTGTTCGATTCTATCTATTTAATGCATATGGAAAAGGGAAATTGATGCATATGGAAAAGGGAATTTGGGGCTATTCATCAACCACAGTTGTGATCCTAATTGAATTTATATGTCATTTTCGAATATGTTATTGGTTTTTATTAATTGTGTGGGTTAACTTTTCAATGGTGCAAGTGGAGACTGAAATTGTTTTGATACAAGAAAACATTTGAGATGAATGAGGTTCAGGTGAATGAGGAAGCGGAGAGGGAAGAAAGAGCGACTCATTTGTTTGGACGAGAAGAGCAAGTTCACTTGAACAATTTACACGATGAAATAACTAGTCTCCTTCAGATTTTATTTTGTTTCTTTTTTTATCTTTATGTTACGAATCGTAAAACCCACTTTAGATGTCATCGTTTTTTGATATGTAATTATGTTTGATACCATAAAAACATAGCTTTTTGGAATTTCATGGAATAGATGTATTGAAATTGTTAGAGATAGATTTTTATGTTTGAAATATGTAGAAGGTTATTTCATTCATGGAAAAATGAGTTAGATCTGACTAAAAAACAAACGCATTTCTGAGTCAGATCTGACTCACCTAGATTTTTATTGGTTAGATAATTTATGTCACATTCAGACCTATCAGACCCAGATCTGTTAAATCTGGATTTTACTGGTGTAAGTAAGTAAAATTGTTAAGAACTATAAATATTAGTCTCTCTCCTATTACTTTATAATTAAAACTTAGAAGAAAAAAAAAAAAAAAAAAACTCAAGGCAAGTTGAATGTCATGTACTCCTTCCTTCCATGATATAAATGCGGAGTTTTAGTTTTTTGTTGTCTCATTAGATAGGCGTAACTCCAATACCAAGATGAGTATTTCTATATATTACCTATATTTAAGTACATAGATATTATCACCTTTAAAGTCACCTTTAAGTTACAAGGGTAAATCAGTAAAGGAGCTGGAAATTTAAAAATATAAGAAATTTTTTTATTCTAAGAGAAACTCACTTCTCCACCTTTAATATATTAGGGACGGAGAGAGGAGTCCGACTTTGTCCACCCTATAGTTAACCGGGGTAGACATTCCTCTCCTCCTAATTAGTTGAGATTTTTTCCCTAGTTATCAAATTGCATTTACTTCTTTATATATCGTTTCAATTTTAATTCCCTTAAATACCAAATAAGATTTTATCGGAATTACTACTGCGACTTTTTGCCTTTTCTCTTTCTCCTTCTCCTCTCTTCTCAACATGAAAAAAGAAGAAGATGGAAGTCTGAATTTCTTGAAAACCCTAAAAACATGACACCATTACCATTGCATGGTGTTGTTTAAGCTTACGAAGATTTAACTGGTGTTGTACTGTATTTCTTGCAAATTTACAAGGAAATGTGTATTGTACCGCATGTAGTCCAAGCAACAGGGAGGTTGGATACAAGTGCAGTCCGTAGAATAATGGGTATGTTAGAGGTGTAGAACAAACTAAAAGGACATGAACCCTATCCACTGTTGATGGTTGTGGGGCTAAATATATGGCTTCAGGTGTAAATGGTGCACATGCCTTTTAACTTTGTATTCAGACTAATTTGAAAGTATATGATGAGTTTTGCTTCGTTTTGCGATTGGGTTTTTGATTCAAGGAAGAGTTTTCGTCCATATGGGCAAATGTGATTATTGGAATTCATCTTAAGTGGTAATTTTACCGATTTAGAATTACTACAAGCATATGATCATTGGCCTATCAACATTGATCAAGATTAACCAATATCAATATGAGGTTGAGAGGAGAGGAGAGGACTCAGAGGAGAAAGAGAAAGTGTTAACGAATCGCATTAAGTAGTAATTCCCGATAAATATTGGTTAATTAAGGGAATTAAAATTGAAACGATATATAAAGAATTAAATAGAATTTTGATAACTGAGAAAAAATCTCAACTAATTAGGAGGGGAGGAATGTCTACCCCGGTTAACCAGGGGTGGACAAAGTCGGAGTACTAAGTAGAAGTAAGATTCAATAAAAAAAAAAAAATTTGTAATTTTGGTAATGTTTAGTTATTGGTTGTAAATCCGAATGGTGGGCAAACACCTGAAAAAATTATCGAAACCGATTTTCCATTTTGGATTCCACTACAAAGCCTATTCCCATTTGATCAATGATCATGGCATTTGAGTTTGGAAATATAAGGTAAAATATATAAAATGCTTAGGCGTTGTTAAAATTTTGTAAAAAAAATACCAATTTTAGCAAGTGTAAGGCAAGTGTCTTAAAACCAAACCCATCAACTAATTTGAAACGAAGGGAGTATTATAGTTAGAGGCCTCCCACCAAACACAAATCTCTGTGTTATTTTATATATTATACCACTAGTTAGATTTGTTCATTTAGGGCAAATCTTATGGGGTGGGCAAACCCAGGATTTGCCCATTTTGGTGCCACTATGGGGTGGCCAAACCACCAAATAGAGAGAAAACGGAAGGGCAAACCAACATTAATGTTGGTTTGCAAGGTGAGGCGTGGGAAGGACCGAGCGGCATTTCCCACGCCGCTCGGCCTTAGCTGAACCGAACGGTTTTGGCTACACTGCTGGCGGCCTAGGCTAAGCCGATTGGTCATACTTAGGCCTTACATTTCACTTGCGCAAATTCAAATCCATGTTTCCGTTTTTCCCTATAAATACCAACATTTTCAACCTTTCCAAAACACACCAAGCAATCCAAGCTTTCTACAAGGAATCTTGTTTCGTGAATCTAAAGAACTTTCTAAAAAAAAAAATTCCAAACTCATTCAATTTAATCATGGTTCCAAGGAAGAACCAACGCCCTGGAAAGGCTCATATGAATCCTGATGTCACTCCTATTGCCACTCCTACTGTTGCAAGGCGACATCGTGGTCCAATATTCACACTGGATGAAGATGAATTGATTTGTAGAGCTTACGTGTTCTTCACTAGGGACTCCATCAATGGTGTACAACAACAGGGAACCACGTTCTGGAACCGGATTTTCGAATACTTTTGTTCTGAGTGTCCAAATGTGAATGAACGTGACTCTGATGGATTGTCGCATCGTTTTGGAGCGATCAACAAGGAGACTAATGAGTACGTCGCCGCCATAATGCAAATGAATCGTCAGAGGAGGAGTGGGGAGATTGATGTGGATGTAGAAAGACGATGCCGGAATGAATGGCAAAGGACACACCCCAAGCACTAGTGGATTTGGCCTGTTAAACGACCGTCGGGGCATGTAGCAAAACACGCTATTACGACGCACACGATCAGTAGCATAAAGGGTCGCTTCTGAGGCGTGTTATTTTTCTACGACGCACGGTATGGGAAGCAGATGAACGACGCGCATTAACCGTGGTACCTAAATGACTATTAGGATCGGTAGTATCCTTGATTTTGACTATTAAAAAAAATGGAATCAGCTTTGGCTGAATTCCTTCAGTCAGAAGCTGAATCCATCTGTCTCACCCAAATGGAAATGAAACTCAAGCTCAAATTCATAAATTCAAATGACATTGGAATTACACTGAAATGAATCTCAAATCTATAGAATTTCAGTGACATCAAATTGAAATGAAACTAAAAATTCTAATCTCAAATGACATTCAAATACCAATTTATTGTATTAGTAAGGTTCAAAGTTGTACAAAAAAGGATTTAAATCCTAAGTTCACAAAAATACAGGGCTCAACGTATAACCTTAAAAGACTTGCAAAGTCTACAATATTCAGTTGCAACCTTAAGCTGCTCTAACCTTAAGCAGTATCCAACCAACGAAACAAGATGCTTGTGATGTTCACACTCTCCGTGTCCACTTCCAAGCTTTAAATGCTTAAATGCTACTTCTCAGTGCCAAAATAAGACGAGCTTTGCTTCCAATATTTTCAGCATCGTCGTCTGATGAGCGCTCAACTAAGCCAGTACCACAGAAGACCATTTTATCTCCAACATGTATAGGCAGCCTTACGCTGTTCACCTGAATGAAGCGCACAAGACTAGTCAAATACGAACCATAACACATTTTAAATGATTTCAATCATGACAATGGCAGTGTATCAAAAGGTTGATAACATGTCACAACGTTTAAATACCATGTCAGCACAAAGGGCCTAATACGCGATAACAAACAATAAGATTATAATACTAACACCTGAAGTGTATATAATGTCTAATATCACACAGAGTTAGTTCCACTAGAACTTCAAATAAAATGAAATGGTAATTTCAGTAAAACAAGACCATTACTGCACTACTAACGATGGTAACATTGAGAAGTATCCTCATGTTATACCCATTTCCAGGCAGAGTTACCACTTGCATAAAACACATAGTTTCAGCTAAGCAAGACCATTATTGCTCTCCAACAAAAATTGCAAATTTTAACTAATCTGGCATCTCTTAGAAATATTTAACAAACAGCTATAGACAAAACATGTGGAAACAAAGTTTATATACCTCATCGTCAACACAATCAATCTCAATAACTCCATCCATTCAATTGTAGCACCATACCAAGTAGAGGACCTGATTTGTGAAATTTGATATCTGATCACAGCAATACAAGCAACGTATGAGGGGGAGTGATTGCAGGCATAATAATATGCCACCTGTCGGTGAATAAAAAATTAGAGATTAGAAGTAAATAAGGTAAGCATATGATCATTAAAATTGAAATGATATACTCTATATTGACTGATGATTTGCTTATACCTGAAAGAAACTAGAGACCAGGTGAGACCAATGAGTCTCAACCAGCTTAGTCATAACACTAGCAGGTGGCATAGAAGCAGCTTTTGAGTCAATATAAGCACCAGATTTAGGGTGAAGCTCAGTAGTTGATGTAGAACCAAGCTTCGCCAAATCTGGTGCCATCCCATTTATAACTTTCTGTTTCCAAAACTGAACTAATCTTCTCGACAGTATTCTTTGAACTCTGAAATGTATTATTACAAGTAGCCAAATTAGATAACACATATGCAATACAAAGTAAGTATTCAAGTCTGTATAAAGAATAAAGCTTTTGATACTACAAGAATATAACAACTAATCATACCTAAATGCAGTTAACAACTAGATCATTTGCTCCATCATTTTTCTTCTTCAACATACAAGTACTCGGTGCATGCAGTATACCTTGCAAAAAGTCCAACAAATCTATTGATACCGAAACATTGATCTTCCACCATTTTACTGAACCATGGCTAAAAACAAGAAAACCTCAACCCTATCAAAGTAAATATGATACTTTATCCAAAATATTTGACATCATTTAGAAAAATCACTTATCCTCCTAACTAAAGAGATAAACAAACGTTAACAGCTAGCAACAGGAGAAAACGACTGGGTATAACCCACAAGTATGCGCAGAAACTGATTACCGACAGAACTACATGGCCAAAGCAACCACACCAGTATGCGCATAACTTGCCAAACTACATCTTTCCAAAGGATTTGGACTTCTCCCTGAAATTTCAAACAAAAAAGTTAGTGAACTACCGAGAGATAGTTACATAAGAAAACATAAGAAGACTTAGAACACATGAAAAAAATATGACAAAGAGCATAGCCATCTCTGAATAATAAAGACAAGTCCATGACTCAATTAGGACAGTACAAAAACCTTAGCACCTATCTAAGCTACTTAGCTTCCATAACCTATCTAGATTGCATACAGAAAATACAAGGCACCACACAACCATTAGAGATTACTACCATGACACTTATAAATCAAAACTTCTACAAACCACAAAGAAATAAACATATGCTAATCAGATAAAAAAAAGAATCATACTCACTTCAATTTCTTCGAACTACTTTCCTCGTTTCCCTC
This sequence comes from Papaver nudicaule, assembly GCA_023529015.1. NCBI lineage: Eukaryota > Viridiplantae > Streptophyta > Magnoliopsida > Ranunculales > Papaveraceae > Papaver > Papaver nudicaule. The sequence goes on along the minus strand of JAJJMA010264178.1, from coordinate 1,347 downwards.
CACCAAATCACCATGATCAGAACCCTACAAAAGAAATGAAACACAAACTATAAATATTTACACTAGTCCAATCTACTAACAAAACTTTAATTATAACGAAAATGCATATGAAAATCCTCAAACCTGTTTCATTTCGAAATCACATCCAGTAGTTAATTTATCCAGCAACACTTGATCACTACTCTTAAAAAACCAAAACAATGAAATCAAACTATCAAAACCTAAATCAGAAATCAGAAACAAAAAAATCAGTCAAGAGAGTAAAACATTTAGGTATGTTTTTGTTTTACCTTATAGCTTCCACTTAGAAAAACAAAGTCCCCAATCAGTCCTGCACACAAAATCCCCAAAAATAATTAAAACTACTGGAAAAAAAAATATTAAACCCAGGAGCTAAAAAATCTAATTAGTAAACAAAACTTAGTAAAGGGTTTTCTTTTTTCACCTTGTAAGAACATCTTCAATTGTTTAATCTCTTAAGAAATCTGCAAAGAAAACCCACAAATTAATCAGAGGTGAACCTAAATACAGATATTAGATCTAAAATTTCAGAGAATAACTTGATGAAGATCGATGACACAATAGAAGAAATGGGAACAGTTAGGGTTTTATACCTTTCGATCTTCAAGAGAGAAAACTGGGTTTTCTGATTATCTGTTAACAAAAAGAGATAGTTCGATTTTCATTCAACTATATTTCCAAATTAAACTATTTCCTTGTTGATGTTGAGTAACTATTGTTTGGAACCAGAGAGAAGCGGCTAGGTTAGTGGCGGACTAAAACGAAAAATGAAATTACAGATCTGGTGAGCTCGTGGTGATGAAGGTGGGTTAGGTATGTTTGGGTGAGAAGGTGGTGGCTTGGATTCGTAAGAGCAAGAAAAAGCTTGGTTCTCAGAAGGGAAGAGTGGTGGTGGCTGAAGTGAGGTGCAGAGAGAAGTATGTTGACTGTGGGAGATAAGAGATTTAGGTGTGTAAATAGGTCTCCATGGACGGCTGGGATCTAAAGGGATGGCTGAGATTTTAAGGGAATGACCATGTTCATCGGTATTAATAGGGAGGTAATTTCGATGGTTATTTTGGTAATTTCAAAATTTGTTATATGACCCTAAATAAGGTTGGTTTAATTTTTGCCCAATTTGACTGATTTTGGTTAACTTGACTTCTATGGCAACAACCATGGTTTAGGATTGTATAAGGGTGGTTTAGCTGATGGTTTATTTGTGAATAAAGTTTTTACAATTCAGCCCATAATAAGGGTGGCAAAATTTTTACTAATTTTGTGTATTTTATTTCTAGTGATACCACCCTCTTTAGTGGTCATAGGACTAACCACCATTAATGGGGG
>JAJJMA010264174.1:0-15691 GCA_023529015.1 Papaver nudicaule | reverse complement strand
GGATTTTGGAATTTTCGGTTGGATTTTGGAATTTTCGGTTGGATTTTCAAGGGGTAGTTTGGAATTAAAAAAATATGTTCGATAAGGGGTTTTGAGAAAAAGCTATTGGACAACCCTATTTTGTCTTATTATCCGGCTTGTCTAACAAATCTGTCGGCCCCTAAAACAGCCAGTTTGGCTAAGCTATGTTGCAAGATTGGCAAGAAATAAGTTAATATTTTGCTCTTAACCAATATTTTTAGGCCTTCACTATGTTTGTTTGTAACTGGAAGGTAGTTAAGGATGCTTGATATTTAACTTGATAGGAAGTGGTGATTAATGGATGAAATTTTCTAGATGCAGATGCTTAAAGATAAGCATTGTACATATATATTTTTTTTATTCTTTACTGTATTTAACAACGTGTTGTTTCCAGTTTCACAGTGTAATATTTTCTTTTTTATGGATCAAGCATTTAGATGCAGACCCTGATGCGCTAGACACTCATCCGCATGAATTCTATAATTTGCGACATTTGGAGCTTGAGACGCGCCTTTCGAGAGACTGCATGCGGTCGATGTTCTACATACTGAAGAAGTCTCCCATTGTAGAATCTGTTGTCGTGCAGATAGTACAGGTTTTTACTAAATTCATTTTAATTTTTTTTTTTAAGTCTCTCATAAGTAGCTATATCAGTCAATATAATTATAAGTGTCTTTCTTTGACGTCTGATAATGCTCAATGACCAGCGATATTACGATGAGCCTACATTGGATGGTGACTATTGGGACGTAGGGTTGTCTTTGCCATGCATGAAATGCCACCTAAAGTCTGTCGAAATCAAAGGTTTTTTAGGAAGTGATAGTGAACTGAAGTTTTTAGAGATTCTGCTGAAACATGCCTCAGTCTTGGAGAAAGTGGTACTCACCAGGTCCAGTTATCAAAGGGAGACATGGAAGAAAAAAATTAGTGAGATGCTGCTAAAAATTCCTACGGCCTCTAAGAAAATCCTCATCTTCTTAATTCCCTGAGTAACATGACTTTGTGATGTCAATTTCAATATACTTTTTTTTTTGTGCATTCAACTGAATATCGAGGAAACTGGAAAGATTGCCTCGTGTCTATTAACTGAGATTGTGTTGGTCGTTGCTGCGATGCAGGTACAGAGTGACCTTTGGGTGCAGTGACAAGTTGCAGCTTGGAGCGCTCATTGCTTCTTTCACCAGGGCTCGATCTGCTCGCTCTGGTTGCATGGGCAAAGTAGTTGAAATCATCTGCTCTAGTTTGTGGATGCAAAATTCATAGTTTAGTTGTTGCTGGCGTCTTTTCTGTTTTGCCTCAACCTTTCATTGTTGATTTTGATTTTATTAATTCAGAAAATATGGAAGGCAGAGTTATGTGCAAATGAACTCAATTTCTATGAAGAAAGCAATTTGACAGCTCACCTGATAGAGCTATGTAATTTCATGGTTTTTTTTTTTTTTTAATTTCTAAGATTCGAAAATGATGTTAAATTTCTTGTTCATGAGCCTGCATTTCAAGTTATCAAAAGTTTAAAATCTGACGGCACTGGAAACAGTAGTGTATCCAAGATATGTTGTTGGTATGGCCAAAATTGAAGTAAGCATAAAAAGCAATAGAGTCAAATCCAAACCAACAAACAGTCAAAAACAAACGTTCTTCCCTTGCCTTTCCTCTTTTTCAAAACCTTGCTTTTCTTGACACCATTTTTATTTCTTTGTACAATCATTTGTATATTTTCGATTTCTCTCATCGTAATCCTGTCATATCCCTCTCTTTGAATTGGACCAAACCAGAAATGTCTTTCAGAACAAGAACCAAATCTAGCAAACAACTAAAAGTTAATAAACCTCAGCTACAAGAGAAAGATGTTGATGTTCAAATACAGAACCAGCCTTCTTTTTTCCAAAGAGTCATATCTCAGACTCTAACGACCACTGCAAATTTAGCCAACCTCCTTCCAACAGGAACTGTATTTTCTTTTCAACTTCTTACACCAATTTTCACAAGTAATGGAGATTGTGACACGCAAACACGTCTAATGACACAGGTATTGCTAATTTCCATAGCTGGTGCATGTTTTCTTGCCTCCTTTACTGATAGTTATAGATCCCCTGATGGCAAACTTTATTATGGTTTTGCAACCTTCAAAGGAATATGTTTTTTCGACTCAGAAACAGGTTCTTCCAATCTTCCTGAACTAAGCAAGTATAAGTTGAGGTTCATTGACGTGGTTCATGCAATTCTGTCAGTTTTAGTGTTTATGGCCATAGCATTAAGAGATAAAAATGTCCTCAGTTGCTTTTACCCACAGCCTGAGCATGAAACACGACAAGTTTTGAACACCACCCCACGACAACATTTGAACATCATCCGGACCGCGGTAGGGGTAATCTGCAGTCTGTTGTTTATAGTTTTTCCAACAAAACGGCATGGAATTGGCTATCCTGTTAGCTCATCGCACTGACTGAATTTTCCTTGTACCACGTTTTAAGAAACGATAACCAGGAACTTCCTATTGGTGGTTCAATGTTGCAAAGGTTGTGAAAGATTTGAAAGTTCACATTTAAAAGATATACTCAACAAATTTGGGTTTCCATTAGCTTGACAATATTATACCAAATTCTGCTCTGGTACAAAGTTCTTATTGTCATAATGAATCTGCTCTCGTTAAATGTTCAAGTTCTTGTTGTCATGATGAAACCAAGATAAGACTTGTAAGAAATTAAATTGTTTTTTTTTAATTATTATTTTTCATCGATAAAGAATTTGGTACCGAGGAACTCAGTTGTTGGTATCATCACACAATGACTTTACCACTATACTACAGTGGCATCGACTGCTTTTTTTGAAATTATCATCTAATAACCAAAGTTGTACGAAGATGAGGTAATTTTGCATAATTAATTGATGCTCAAATTAATTGTGGGGCAATTACTTAGAAGTATATTTTGTGCCACAGTCCTTCCTGGATCAACAAGTCTATCTTTTGGAAGACCATGCCTTGGCTCTAGATTGGTTGGGGTGTCATTCTCCGCTATAGTTTGGGCTTTCGGGGTAGTATTTTTTCAGCCCCCGGGACTCCCGGATCACTATGGCCGACTTTCGTCTCTGTTCGACTAGTAGGAATAGTGAGATAACTCTAAAATTATCGGTTTGGTAGACCCAGTATGACCATTTTGTAAACCATTTTCAAAAAAGAAAAAAAAAAACTATTTTGTATGGCATGTAACGGTACGAGGGTGCTAATACTATGACTGTTTTGTAATTTTCCCTTAAAGTTTTCAAGACTAATTAAAGCAACGCTAGGTTCTATAAAGGGATAACCACTGAACTAACTGGCAATCATGTCAATAAAAGATAAACATTGCTGCAAAATCAGAATCCATAGCGAATCAAAATCTTTGGTTGAATTGACACTCCATAAAAGATGATTAACTGTTTCAATAGCTCTATCACAAAAGGGGCACATTTGATTATGTCAAACATAAAACTAATAAGTTTACCCCTAACAAGTACGCAGTTGTTCACACTTTTCCAAAGAAAATGCAGAATTTTAGGTGGCAATTTGACCTTCTAAAATTGTTTCCATGGAAAGCAGTTGTTCCCAGTTCCTTGAGTATTGTTGGAACCTACAAAAGTGATTCTTCTATAAACAATTTTAACAGAAAATAAACCATATGGGCATGTGTTTATCTTGATGTATCCCCTACTGGGAATTCTTATTCTGCGTATTTATCTAATAGTGTCAGCATCAAATAGAGCCTGTAAAATATTCACATGCCATTCATTTTGTCCTGAGAGAATGTAATTCTTAACAACATTGTTTGCACAATTCCTAATGGAACAATGAGAGATGGTAACTTTCAAGTGTTGTATTCAGTTATGCTCCAATGTTTAACAATACAACAAAAATTAGAAACGATATATCTCTCAAACTATGAAACGAGTATTTGTAAACTTTATTGTCGGAAAACTTCTTAAAAGACTTATATAACGAGTATAAATGTGACAGTCAAATTCTGAAGAGGATCCACTCACTCTCTTTATCTCACACTTTCTACGTCATTTTTGATATAATCTCAACAACATCTGATTTGAAGCTAATATTTTGGAATACGTTCATTTTACAAAGCTAATATTTTAGACCAGGGTTTTTTAATCTTCCTTTACCCGACTACCCATGGCTGGTGAGGGTTCTCTTCTTCCCGAGCCTCATTTCTCTGCACTGATAATCATTCTAGATGATAGATCTAAGGGTGGGTTTCCTAGCCAAGCTTAATCATCTTCTTTTGGGTTTGTAAATGCAAATTCAAATCTAGGGTTTGCAGAAACCAATTGGTCAAATCATCTATTTGTGAAGAATACCCATAATGAAGATTGTTCATTGATTTATAAACCTTTGGTGACAATTGAAGGAAAAGAGGTACCTTCCATCTCTTATGAATGAAGATGATAGAAAATTTGCCTTAGATCATGGGTCATTGTACATTGAACATAAACTTTACATTGTTAGACCTTGGTGCCCACTAATAGAGAAATCAATTACAGCAATGAAGTTTATTCCTAATTGGTTGATGATTTACAATGTTCTACTTCATTTGTGGAACAAATTAGGGTTAAGTTCAATTGCTAGTTATATTTGGAACCCTCTTTTGATGGATGAACACACTTTAAACAAAACTAGACTTGCTTATGCAAGAGTGTGTGTGGAGATAAGTATTGATTGTTCTTTCCCTAGTTATATCCCCCTTTGGATTGATGGTGTATTTGTATGAATTAACCCGTGGAGTACCAATAGGAACCTCCAAGATGTGAACTTTGTTACTCATTTGGTCATGATGCTAAGAATTGTGTTGTGAATGGAGTCAAAAGAAAGATGCAATGGATTCCAATGTAAAGTGCTTGTGAATAATCAAGAACATGTTGGGGCTTCTTGTAGTGTTGAAACTTGTTCTAGTGTTGGTCTACGAGAAAAACCAATCATTTTGGCAGATGAGAAAGTCCCTGATTTGGTTACTGATCCTAGTTTGAAGAACTCAAATGAGAATGTCGGTATGAATGAGATCGCCAAGAAGAAAAAAAAAGATCCAACAAGAGCAAGGAAACTCTAGTAGTAGAGGATGAACAAGATGTTATGAATATGGATGTTGATACAAGTGCACATTCGGTTAAAGAAGCTGCAAGCACTACATCAACTGATCCTTCTATTCCACCGGGGTTTCAACAAGTTCAATGGGTTAGAAGAATAAGAGGAGGTTACTACATCGAAACTAGAAATTGAAGACATGGAGACTAACATCCAGAAACAATCTTCGTCCGAACCAATTTTGGCATCAAGTAAAAAAGTGACCTTAAAGTCTAAAGTGACGGGTCTCTTTTCTAATGGAACTTTGAATACAAAAAAAAGAATGGTTCTTCAAAATCTCTTGATACCTCTAATAAGATTTCAACAAATAAACTTGTGGAGTTTGGTTCCGAATGGGGTTTAAGTTTTCCATCTTCGAAGCAAAAGTGTCGAGAGATGTGTAATGATGTTGTGAAAAATCACAAGCATTTAAGCTTAGAGGATATCGATGAGAGTCCTTCTTAAAGTGGCCAACATTCTCGTTTTTTCTAGTTAACTACAATCTTGGTTCTATTAATTTTCTAGACTGGTAGTTTCTTTTCGTGTTATTGCATTTGTTGGAGCTTTAATGCTCATTTGAAAGTTGTATTCGCCTGCATATGGCTTGTGTGTGTTTTTTAAATGAATCTTTCCTTTCGACCGATAAAAAAAAAATATCTACATTTCTACAAAGATGAGTTCATTTCTACTTCTCTTTGACAAATTGTTCAAGGGCACTTTAAGTATTCCACATGACATGAGTGCATTTTTTTCTACGTGTATATTGATGCTGAGTCAACTAACTGTCACCTAGAAAGATAACCTAATGATAAGAGGTTGTGTTAATACTGAATCTCTATAGGGGGATATGCAATTTGCAATCTTTCGAGAGGAGATACACAAAATACCCGTACACCTCGTTTGGTTGGGAGAATTGGGAATCCAATTCCTGGGAAAGAATCCAATTCCTTGAACCAAACATGACAAACCAACTTTCTGTAATCAAGATTTTGGATTCCTAGGAATCCAATTCCCCCGAAAACAATAGATTTCCATTCCATTGGTGTAGTAGTGAAATGGAATTGGATTCCTGGGTAAAAACAAAGGTAATTGAATTACTTCAACCAAACATTAATTTTTGGGATGGGAATCCAATTCCTTGGAATTGGATTACTCCAGAATTGGATTCCCAGGAATTCAATTCTCCCAACCAAACGAGGTGTTATAGAATGACATTTTTTAAATAGGCATCAACTATTTTTTTTTTTTTTTGACTCAAAAAAGGTTAGATCCATAAAAAAAAGGAAAATAGGAGAGTACAACAAGGCCCAAAGCCCAGTTCGTCAAAGAAAAAACAAGCCAGTTACACTATGAAACCACCGCATCCCAGCTAATAACTAAATCCTTGAATATATGATATTTGAACCGATCTTTTAGGGAATCCCATTGAAATATCATCTGATTTACTTCGAGAATCAATGAATCCACATCACGACTCTTCTTCTTAGCCATTACTCGCAAGTTTCTTTCTTTCCAAGCAACCCATATACAACAAAGGGAATCAATGAAATAGGCATCAACTTTACCAACATAGTGGTTGGTTTTTCCTCTCATCCATAATGGTTGGTTTTTTGTCGCACCCTAAACTAAACCAGAAATAGCCTAAAATAGCGAAAGTAGAGAATGGGAGGGGCTTTGGGCTTGTAAATTTTTCTTACCTGAACTTAAGCCTAGAAATTAGGCTTGTTCTTTTTATCAACACTAGCAAAGACGCACGCGCGATGCGCTTGCCATTATTCTGTTCAAAAATCAATCGAACTTCTTTGTTCAATATTTTTCAATCAGAAATATTCATTTCCACAAACAATATCTATCCATATGCATCGTTTACATCATATAATCTTCCTGAAAGGCAGGTACAAAATGAAATATGATAAAAGAAGTGATAAGAAGAAAGAAGTGATAAGAAGACTGCTTCTTAAATGCATATATTAACTAAATAAAGTAGTGATAATGACAGCTGAAACCAACTTTCAAAGATAAAAGAACTATACCACAAAAGGGCAAAAAAACTACTGTTGGAAGTCAGCACTGGGGCAATAACAGTGCATTAAAAGATGACATAAGAGAAAGCATAGGTGGCCTCATCTACTTTAAAAATGTATGGCCTTTCCAGGGAGAATCGTTTGAACTTTCAAGGTTTGATCAGTTTGCTTGCAATGATTTTCCTCCAACTGCAGCTTCTTACATTTTGGCTTGAAACTCCTCTATGGCATTCAGAAGAAATCTTCATGCATCTTTCATTATGTTCAGCTAAACCTCTGCAGCAACTTAATTTAGTTTCATCAGATTCAGACACTTCATGGAACCTACATAAAGAAGCACCATAAGCCATTCCAAATTCCAAAATGAAGGGATCTCATAGGTAAAATGAACATAAAATCTAGGGTATCATACTAAGAAAGTACACGGAAACAGGTCGCAACTAAAATTAAATTAGCAATTTTTGTGCTAAGATTCTAATCGAATTTGGTAACATGTTGGGACAATAAGGGAGTGACTCTATATTGCAACACCTCAATCTAGGGTGTGGAAATCAGGCTAAGATGCTAGAGAGGACAATAACATGTTATCAATATGTTTTGTTATGAATTTACTTAAAAAACTCACCTACAGAACTCGTTATGAGTTCACGATCTAGAAATAGGAGAACTTAGAAAGTAAATATGGTTACTGTCTGCAATGAATAACCTATTGTTTAAGATATCAACTGTCATATTGCCAGGAAACTTACTCATAGACGTCAATAAACGCATATTATATCCTTCTCCAACGACAGAGGAGTAAGAGTGCTGTCTAAGATCTCTCTCACCGTAATACAAAGAAGCTGCCTCCACAAAGTTGCAAGGTTCCTGATACATAGTATCACACTCATGTTAGAATGATGAAACAGATTCAGGAGATAAATAATTGATAAAGGAAGACATCAATACCTTATGACAATCCTCGCCTGCCATTTGTGCTAAGAGGCTACCATTGGGGCTAACAATAGCAAACGCGGGCCACGAACTTGTACCTAATTCTCTCCGAATTTACATATCTCCATCGTTCATGGCCTACAACGAATAATTTCATAATAAGATTAGTAGGGGATAACTCCAGCAAGGGAACCAAAAATAATACTAAAATTTAGAAATACTGTCAGTTACAGTCTAAGGAGATTGGTCTCATAAGTTAACTTAGCCGCAGGACCGATTACTTTAGAACTCAGTAATTTCAAACCAAAGTTACGGTAACATTCATGGGCTTAACAAAGTGTTGATACTAAGTCGAACAACTGCAGCAAGACCTAAATATGCAGTCAAGTGGAAATGGTTAGGTAGAGAAATTGAAAAACCAAATTCGGGCTTTTCTTAGTCTCTACAAAATTAGGCACTTTGTTGGCTCTCCCTCTCCATTTCTCTGATAGATCATCTCATTGATGAACACAATGAACAGAAAAATAATAAAGATTGATCAAAACAATGAACAAAAAATAATAAAGATGAACATTCCATAAAAACCCCAACATTTTATTCAACGTCAGTCCAAATTAAGTTAGAAGCCCACAAAATCAAATCAAATGAAGTTCAAAACCTTACATTTCAGAATCACAAAGATGCACGCTCAATGAGCTTGTTGTTCTGTTCGAACACCATTAAAACATGGCCGTAATGCATAAACAGTACAAAAAAGAAAGACCATTTTATTGTATGAATCACTTGTTTTCGGACTGTTAAGGATCAAGCCTAAGAATCAAACTTTTCACAATAACCTTTCAATTGAAAGTAACCATTAAAATTATTGACTGCCATCCTTGTGGTATCAATCAACAATGTTAGCAAAGAAATAACAATAGGGTTATATGACTCCAACGAAGATTCACTATTGCTAACATTGCTGAGAGAATGACAAAGAAATGTAAGGCGACAATTAGATGAATAGATAATAGCATGATACTTTGCGAATGATGAGAACAGTAGCATTACATCTGTTCATAGAAATTCGACTGTATTACGACTTCTTTAATTTAGTCTCTAATTCATTTGAGCCCTCAATTTCATTTGACAAAATATTAACATAAAAATTAAAATTCAATCCATCAGATGTAATTGTAAAGTCAGGGAGCTGGGAATCTATATTTAAGATCACACCTAAAAGTAAAGGATCAATCCATGTAAAAAAAAATGTCATAAAGAAAATTTTAATGAATCCATATGTCCAATCCCAAATTTCTAACAGTTTCCCCCAAATAACGGACCCTACCAATAAAATCAAACCAAACCCTAACTTCCATTAATTGAAAATCTATACATACCTGCTTCGATTAATCCCAAATCTAACAGTTTCCCCCAAATAACAGACCCTACCGATAAAATCAAACCAAACCCTACCCAAAAGTAATTGAAAATCTATACATACCTGCTTTGCGTATCAGTTGAAGATGGTTTGGATTCGAGATTGATGTGAGACTGTGATGAATTTTGATTTTGATTTTCTACTCCTTGGATTTTTTAAGAGTTCTGTGAGAGAAAGCTGTACAGAGACCGAAAGAAAGGAAGGAAGAACTGATATTTTGTTTGATAGGGAAAACTGATTGACGTAATTACCCCTGTATGTTTTTATTTTTACCGAACATTGTTGAAGACACTGACGAAAAAAGGCAAGAAAATGAGGGACAATTTAGTAAATACAGGGATTCACGGTTCATGATGAGGCCTCATAGAAAAGAGCCTTCTTTTTATTATAGTGAGATTATAGTGAGATTAAATTAGATAATTGTTAGGGGGAAAGCCACTTTTACTAGGGGGAAAGCTGATTTCGGGGTGGAATAAAAAAAAAATCTCTATCAATAATTATTTTTGATTTTCCATATCATACATACCCTACCTTGGGATCATGTACATTGACATTCATCTCTTGTTAATTCGTGTGCAAGTTTTGAAGATTAAACCATTAAATAGGTAGTTGTTCAACAAAATTAAATATACTTAAAGGTATACTCAATTGTTTGGTTCATTTTTCTTAACGCGAAAAAGAATATCATATTGTTTGTCAACATTATTTTGTTTTCATGTTTGACCTTAGTGTTATGTTAAGTCTATGTATGCTTTGCAATATTAGGTTTCCTAGATTGAAATGCAATTTTGGCTTTATATATTAGGAATTGATTGAAGAGGAGTGGTTTTGTTGGACAAACTATAAAGCAATTCACACAGTTTTACACTAGTTGCTTGTGCGACAACCTTTGGAACTCTCGAAGCCTCTTTCATGTGTATTAAAGACAAAGCAATGAAGAAATGTTCAAGTGATAATGGGTATTGCTCTAAAATGGAACATTTTTAGTGGGAAGACTTGCTACTGATGATTATAAATTATTGATTATTCTTTTGTGTACGTATTTGTCAATTCACCAAGATAACAAAAGTCCAAAATTAAAAACAAAGTTTTTTTAAAAAAACTTTTATTTCCACCCCAAAATCAGCTTTCCCTCTAGTAAAAGTGGCTTTCCCCCTAGCAATTATCTTAAATTAGGCCGGTGAAATAACAACTATTTTGAGCCTTGGGAGGGGGTTGAGCCTGGGTAAGCCAACCCCTGAATCCGCCCCTGACTGCTTAAGTTGGCTTGCTCTTAATAGAGGGGAAGATGGGATCGAACCGGTCGACCCAGGATGGTCAATTGGTCATAAAGAATTTCCCTAATGTCCTTTCATCCCTGGAGCTGCATAGAGTGAGTGAAGTGTTCGTGTTCATTCCATTTGCTGAGACCCTCTCTCTCTCTCCTTCTCTACCATAAACTGAACTCTAAACAGGTTTGTCTCTATCCAGATCTCTATCTCTAATTCATTCATTCATTTTATCCCACACCAAATTTTCTTCTATTGCGCTGAACAATTTATTCCGGCTATAATTTGGAATTTTTTAAGATCTGTTTCTATTAGTTTAGGGTTAGATAAGTCACACTCACAGCATTATCCAATCTGAATAGACAGAAATTTCAAACAGTTTGTTATTTCAATGTTTAAATTTGTTGTTTTGTTTGAAATGTCAACATTACAATTTTCAGTGATGAGCTAAATGAATTAGGTTGTCATTATATTCAACCAATTTTAGGTATACACCATTACACAAGTGAGTATGATGGTTATAGAATGACAAAATTACAGTATATAACCACATAGATTTGCTGGGTAGTTTTGCAGATTGAGCTAGAATAGAACTATAAAAGGGAATATGGATTTTGAGTTACAGATAAAGATGGATTCTATTTTTTGTTTTTCCTGTTAATGAATGCCTTTGTTGTTTGTTGGGTTGAAGTTGTAAATCGAAGTATCTTGGAAACCAGGAGGGTTAGATTACCAGAATTGATTGTTGGTGTTATTTTTCCATACAAAGAGGTGCAACCGTGCAAGGTTGTATCTTGATGCCATCGTTAGGGAATACATTGCTAATGTTTGTTCTTTCCTACATAGAAGTTTAAATTGCTGGTCTAATTCCACAATTGTGAAAAAAAAAAAAAATCTTTGTTATGCATATTTCAAATAAAATTCAGAATAGATAGTTGAAAGTTAGCAGGAAATCATTGCAGGCAGCTCTATTGATTTTCCAGCATTTTCATTTTGGCCATCTCGTAGTCCTTAGAGATCATTTACTAAACACATACTAACAAATCAAAGAATCTTCTGAAAGTGATAACTAGGCGAGGAAAAATTAGTAACATAACAATCAAGAAAATTTGTCAGTAAAAATGCCAACAACTATTCCTTACATATCAAGAGGTTTCTTGAGAGTTGATTCTTTATAAAACTTCCTTTTCCTTTATCAAGATGTAATAATACTGTTAACTTGCCCACAGTAGGGGTAGATTGCTAATTGCTTACAATCTTCTTTTGTTCTGGTGATACATGGAGTACGTTGTATAAATGCACTATTATGCTAGCTTGTAGTCGTTCTTCTGATAATTTATCTATTGTTTGTATTGTTTCTGAATTGCAGATATTGTATAAATGGAGTACGTTGTATAAATGCACTATTATGCTAGCTTGTAGTCGTTCTTCTGATAATTTATCTTTTGTTTGTATTGTTTCTGAATTGCAGATATTGTTTCATCGTGTTACTGTGCACTTCAATACTTACCATGACTCTAGCATGCCTAATCTGTCACAATGTAGCTAGTCCTTCTCATTCATTTAGAAGTTACTCTGTTTCGAGTTCAGAAAATGAAGGTCGATGTTCAAGAATTGTCAACTGCTTAGCGAGGAAAACATCAGTTTCAACTGATACAGTTAACCCCGTGATTACGTCATCGAAGGTAACTCCACAATCAATCACTCAAGGAATCACAGGGCCTCCACGATTAGTTCGCAGTCGACCTGTCAGTAGGGATCTTGTGCGCAACTGGAACTTTGATGAAATAGAAATGGACTTTGATGAAATAGAAATGGAACGCTAAGTTTTGGTGGAATAGATCCTTGAAGTCTACCATTGAAATTTGAAATCTGTGCATAAACTATTTCCTTCATTCCTTCGGTCATCTTTAGATTAACCTCTCGTGTCCTACTGTAGCATCCTTCGTACAATGGAAGTTATGCAGATATCCATTGGTCACCAGAGTAGTCTGTATTAAGTAGAGTTGTTCTTTTTGTACTATCCATTCATAAACAATTGAGGCTTGGAGTTATATCCACTGTCAATTTGTATCAACCTGGCCAATTGGGAAGGCATATGCTTAAATGATCTGGCCAACCTGGCCAATGTCTTTTCTAGGGTTCCTTGTTCTCTTCCAGTACAGATGATCCTCATTCTGAAAATCAGGTAGTGCAGTACAAGGAAACTTTGAAATCAGTGCGTGACGACTTTGTGTTGTTTATAATCTTGTAATGGCAGTACAAGGAAGCTTACCATGTCCTCTTTTGAAATACATACACATTCATAGTATCAATAAATCTTTACGGACAAAAAAAAAACTAATCAAAAACTAATTACCCACTAATGTGTCACATACCGTAAACCCCCTGCTAATCTACCATTAACCCCTAAACTAATCCCCCCAACCCAGACACATTACACCCAATTAGTTTTGGGTTAGTCTGTCTGTCCAGACTTGTTGTTCATAGTATTTGATCAACGCAGTGTAAACGGATGAAATATTCATTTTGTGTACATATTCATTTTAAAATTGGGAATGACTTTAATGGTAGCTGAAAACAGTGACAATAAACATGCCAAATTCCTGATTAATATGCTTGGGGTACTAATATCATCTCTTCCAAAAGTCAAAGACTTTCATATCTAATTACAGAGTCATAGATGTTCCAATTGTAGTTTTCAATGTTCTAGAACAGACTCAAGCTTCATATATGAAGTAATATAAAAGTTTGTTACAACATGCTCGAGCAGCCGCATCTAGTAACGGTACTTTGTAGAGTAGTCTTTGGGTGCTATCACAAGACCTCGACCTTTCCTGGCCCCACGATAGACAGTCTCGATGATGTCAATGAACTCCTGCTTGTCCTTGAGTGCCCAGTTGATCTTGTTGTTGTTTCCAGTTCCCAAATCAATCATGATGTGTTTGTTGCGGAAAAAGAACATGACTGTTGAAGGGTCGTAAAGTTCGTACATAGTGTTGAAGTCAGGTACCTCGGTGATGTCAACCAGATATATCACTGCAAAGTTCTTTATCGTCTCAGCAACTGAAGACAACACCTCATCCATCTGCAGAAAAATCCAAACATAAGCTTACAAGCATTCGAGGAAAAGAGATTGGCAAAGGACTATCAGAAAATTTTAATCGGACACATAACTATAATTTCCATAAGATAGAAGACACGGAATATTCAAAACTGATTACATTTAAGCAGCGTGTATCTAGCATGCTAATATGGGCCAGTACTACCGGAGATAATTTAAGATAAGTTGCAAAACACTCCATCTTACACTTAGCTATTTAAGGATAACATAAAGCCCATTTCTTATGAGATAATATTCAATCTTACTACAGGTTCTCAAAATCAATACTTTGACTAATTTCAAATAGTTACAACTAATGGTTCAGTTATTAGATTAAGTCAAATTTTAGTTCACCAAACCAATATGACGTCTGATTAAGAGCATAAAAGACTAGACCGGTTTATGCAATCCTTCGCAGTATTCCTGATAAGCAGGAGGTGTAGCCGCAATAGCACTCGTTTCCATCTGCCTGTTAGCTCTACCTTTTATGAAGAGTCTCTATGTGCGTAGTTCAAGTTCGCTTTTGGCGTTGACAAAAAATAACACATGGGAGTAAGATAAAGGAAATAACATTTTACTGAATCAGGGTTGGAAAGATTACCTGCATGCAAGTTTCATCCCAGTCGTGACCGAATCTAATGACAACAAGACGCTCCTCCTCAGCGAGAATGGCTTGGTCGACCGCCCAACCAGAGTGCAAATGAGGTAGAAGGTAAGACATCCTTTCTTTCCTTTTCCTTCTTACAGGCAACCTAGAAAAATGCCAAAACAACGAAAATTCCAGTAAGCTTCAACTTCAAAGCAGCAAAACGGGTTTGTTTGTATTCATCCCTACAGCTTAAAAGGGAAATACTGAAACACAATAAATATAATACTTAAAAATCACAAGAGCCTAGATGGAAACATGATAACCTGTAATCAAAAGTTAAGTTGATTTCTTAACTTAAATCTACCTTTCACATACACACAAAAATACTAAGAATTACGAACCTAGAGAATTCTATGTCAAGGACTTATTTATCCACCAATTACGAACCATTAGAATCAAAAAATCGCAGTTATATATAATTCCACCTATTAGAAAACAATTCTAAATCCCTAAATTAACCAACATGCACACAGACGTTCCACTTTTTACCCTAAATTTTAAATTTCTAAGCATCAATCCCCTCATCTCAATCATCAACATAGAGATCTTAATCAACTAAATAAGAGAATGAACCAAAGCCAGATAAATCGAGATAATTTCATACAATTAGGTCAATCAATTGTAAAAACCCTAACCAGCGCAATTCATACAGAACGAGATTTAATCCCCTAATCAATACAAACAACAGTCGCAAATCTTCATCACTAATAATCAAAAGTTACGGAAGAACATAAGAAACAAACTTTACCAGTAATCTGAAGATGAAGCTCCCACCAGTATCCGATGTCTTCACTCGACCTATGGAAACTCTTTTCTCTCTCCAGGAATTACTTTCGTCCCGTATTTATTTGGCATAACCCGTAAAAAGTACAGGGTATTTTGGGGTTTAAACATAGACATGACCGTGTGAGGGATACTTTGTATGATGTATTGTGGCGAGCTGGTATTTCAGCGAAGAAAGAAGCGGCTGTTAACTTCCTGACGGATCCGCTCGAAGGGAGATCAACACTTCGACCGGCAGATGTCCTCATATTTGGATGGGTCAATGGGAAGCATGCTTGTGTCGACCTCACGGGGGTCTCTCCATTAGTTGGCAGGGGGCATGGGACCTTTACAGTCGGACAAGCAGCATTAAGGGCAGCCTCAGGTAAGATAGCCAAACATGA